>BQNB010033921.1:0-49471 GCA_026074375.1 Tanacetum coccineum
TCAAATATGGCAAGGTAAAGTAAAAGTTTTTTAGGAAAAGTTACTCCACTTTTTGAATCCATGTTGGTGCAAAACCAAGCACATGAGGGTGAAAGTTCAGTAATACCCCTCACAACCAAATGTTTCAGAACCTCAAACTAAACTACTTCAAACCGAAACACCTCCAATAGTTTCCCATAAATCTCAGACTGAAGCTAACATTGAGCAAATACTCCCATCTCTATCTATATATCAAAGAAAACACAAAAGACACAAAAAACATAAGAGAGCCAAAAAGGTTACTGAGTTACCTCAGACTAGTGTGCCTCTGGACCTTGGAGCAGACGAGGCTGTCCATAAGGAGGGGGTGACAGTGTGGAAAGGGCTATCACTACTGATGCTAGCTTAGTTGCAGACAGGACAGTGATAACATAATTATGACCCAGACCACGACAATGCCTAATGTTGACATTCCTCTGGGAATGATACAAGTGGTAGTCCCAGGCGCCAAGAAACCATGAGGGGTGCTCCTGCTTAGACTAGGTCTGAGAGAGTGCTTAAATAGCCCAATGAACCACCTCTCCCAGAAGGTCACTCATCTAGAAGTGGGGAGGGAAGGATGGAATATACTTTTGAATTGATGGATATTGTACCACCTACACCCTATGATTCACCTCTCCCAGGAGGTTACACACCTGGAAGTGATGAGGGTAGATTAAAACTGGAAGAATTGATGGATATGTGTACAAAATTATCAAAACAAGTGCTTGACTTAGAGAAAGAGAAGGATGCTTAAGTTGTGGAGATCCTCAAACTAAAGAAAAGAGTCAAGAAATTAGAAAGACAGATGAAGTAAAGCATCTCACACCCAAGAAGGAGGATATACAGGCAGGTTGAGTCTTTTGATGATGATTTAGATGAGGAGGATGCATCCAAACAGGGGAGGACAAGTGACAAGACAAAGCCAATGTTTAAAGATAGTGATTTTGATGATCTTGATGATCTGGTAGATGAAGTGGTGAAAGATTGGTGCTGATAATACAGAAGTGGTGACACAGAAGCAGTTAATACTACTGGTAAGGGAGTTAGTACTGTTGCACCAAGGACTCCTCCTACAACAACAACAGTCTTCGATGATAAGGATGTTACTTTGGCTATGGCTCAGACTTTGATAAAGATGAAGGAAGAGAAAGCTAAGGAGAAAGGAGTTGCTATTAAAGATGTAGAAGACTCTTCTAGACCTATCAGATCAATAACTACACTTCAACCTCTTCCAACCATTAATCCTAAAGACAAAGGTAAAGGTATTCTACAAGAGAATGAACCTGTAGAGAAAACAAAGAAAAAGGTTCAAGGTGGAACCTGAGAAACCAGAGAAAGTAAAAAGAAGGAATCAAGGGTTGTCTTAAATTTAAAGTGATGCAGAGTTATCTCAAAGATTACATGAGGAAGAGTTAGCAGAGTTGGACAAAGCACAAAAAGAAAAACAAAAGCAAGAAGAGGCTACTAATGCTGCTTTGGCTGAAGAGTTTGATGAAATTCAAGCCAGAATAGATGCTGATCATGAACTAGCTGTAAGACTGACACATGAAGAGCAAGAAAAATACACAATTAAAGAAAGGGCCACATTGTTAGCAGAATACTTTGAAAGAAGAAAGAAAAAATTGGCAGTAGAAAGAGTAGAGGCAATAAAGAACAAACTACCTACAAGAGCTTAAGTCAGGAACAAGATGATTACTTATCTCAAACATATGGGTAAGTACACTCATCAACAACTGAAGCATAAGACTTTAGAAGAACTTCAGAAGCTATACCAAAAGGAGCAGAAGTGGATTAATGACTTTAAGCCTATGGATTTTGAAGAAGATGGTAGCAATACAAAGAAAGCTGGCAAAAGGATAAAGAGAATTACAGATTTAACCAGTAATCAAAAGTCACCTAAGAAATCTAAGGTGATAAAAGAACAAGAATATGCAGAAAGTAATGAACAAGCAGCATCAGACTATGAGCAAGAAAAGGAAGAGTTGAGAATGTGGTTAGCAAGTTGTCCAAGATGTGAAGAATGAACCGGTGGACCAGAGATTTTTTGTCTGTTAAGATCCTATAGTTGATTGGAGTCACTCATAACTTTGTAAAGTGATGTATGTAGGATATTATTGTTTATAAGATAATTAGTAGCATATAGGGAATACTAAGTTATCACAAAACAATCCTAGTATAACATTTCTAGTAAATGATGAGGAAATTTAATAGACAAGACTTAATTGATTTGCACACATTGGTAATGAAAAGGTTTGAAGACAATACTCCAGAAGGTTATAATTTGTTGCTTTGGGGAGATCTCAAGGTAATGTTTGAACCAAATGCTAAAGATGAAATTTGGAGTAATCAACAGATTGGACTCTGATTAGCTGAAAACTGTATTGAAAATTGTGGAGTTCAACTCATTTGTCTGATGGATGTACTCTTGACTTGCTTCAACTGTAGTAGAGAAAAGAATATCCTCGATCATCAAGAGAAATGTTGAAGAAAATGGTTTTGAACTGGAAGCTAGAAGTTGAAGCTGAGAGTACAATGGCATTTGAGCTTCTCAAGTTTATCAAGTCACATGTAGAAGAATGAAGAAGTGTTTGGATACATCCTCCTAGTGTTCAAGATGCTAAAAATGAAGAAACTTGATGATTAACAAAGTGAATATCAAGTTTAGGGGAGGATTATTAGGAATTGTGGACTTCTATAACTTAGTGTTGCTGATTTAACTTGATATTGCTGGTGATGGTTAGTGTTGTTGATGAAGATTTGTAAAAACAGTCTAAGTTATTAGTACTGTTAGTTATATTAGTTAGTACTACTAGTACATTGTTAGTACTGCCAGTATAGTTAATACTGTGTTTAATAGTTAGTGTTGCTAGTCTTATATAGTTAGTATTGCTATTATGATATGCATGAGTTAAATTAGGAATAGATATGCATTATCATTATACGCGTTTTGTAAGCCTATTAGGTTTTCCTTGGTGTATAAAAGGCACTATAACTTTCAATTAAATCTCGGGACGAGATTTCTGTAAGGGGTGGAGACTATAACAACCCAAGAATTTTCATCAAATACAAAACCTATTTTACTATTATCACAATTGTACGGGGAAATTTTTCGCTTTATTACATTACTTGCATTCTTAATATCTCAGTATGTCATGTAACTTACATAACTAAAGTAGACGAGCTCACACAACCTATCTATGGCAGTCCTATCTTCATATATGTTAAGCAAATATCATAACATGTCAAGTCAATATCATCATATCCTTATTACAAAGTACATTATTCCTATAATGTACCATTCGCAACGTTATATCAAAACGGGCTTTAAACCGTTATCGTATACCTCTAAACCCTAATTCCGTGAAGGGTTAATATTTAAAGTGAATGTACAAACTACTAAAGCATATGTACAAGCAATATAACATCTCATTTGAAATATAAAAATCTCTTCAAGTCAAAGTACAAGTCTCTAAAAGCTCAATGTACAAGTCATTAAGCATGATCTCTAAAATAGCCGTTTTACCTCCGTTTTCATTCTAATTTCTTCACCATCACTTGTGTACAAGCTACTACACTCAATATACAATGTGTAAACCCTAATTATTCTATTCATAAGCTTTCATACATCTTTTTACACTCAAAACCCTAATTCAAAACCCTAAACCCTAAAACCGAGCTAGTTTCTAAACCATGACTCGTTTCTTCCCATTGTTAACCTAAACCCAATACTTAATAAGTTGTAATTAAGAGAATATTAAAACATTTCAATCATATTCCATCATCATTTCATCATTCTACTTCAATTATACAAGAAATAAATCCAGAAAACCCTAATTGTGCCCTAATTGTAATTTTGACCCGTTTACTCATTTTCAGACCATCTCATTCTCAAGTAAGCAACCAAGAGTGATTGTAAACCCATAAACAATGATTTTTTACAAAACCTTTATTTCATCATTAACCTTCCTTGCTTCAAACAATGCACAAGAATTTACAAAGCTCCGAAAACCCTAAAAGCCTTATATGAACCCCTATTCCAAAGCTACGATCTTCTTCTTTCAATTTCAACCATTTTAACTAAAACCAATGATCAAACTTCATTGATAATACTTTATTTAAGCTCTAGGATCTGTATTCCATCATTCCTAATCAAGAGTATGCAAAATATAAACCAAGAAACGTTCAAAGAAAGAAAACCTAAACAAAGCCCTAGTTGACCCCGTGGACCTCATTTCTTCAATTCTAACCCAGTTTTTATCCCAAACCAGTGCTAATATTTGTAAATCCTTCTTATATCAGACCTTAGGAACATATATTAACCATCCTTAATCAATTACACATAAAATAAAAGCTTGAAAACTTGTGAAAACCATGCCGAGTCTAAAATAGACCCTTTTTGGCTTCTTTAACCCATTTTAGCCCTAACCATGTGCAAGGCACTTTCATAAACTCCTTCTAGAATCCCTTAATCAGCTTATTCACCTACTTAGACCATCCCATGGTCAAATATGAGAGCACATGGCCTATCTTTTGGCTTACTTCAGCCGCGACAGCAAGAAAGGCAACCAACTCATCAAAGCTAGTTCATAGACCTTCCACACTTCATAATCTAGCTTATAAACATCATACCTTAGCTATTCTATGTGTCAAGATCATATTATAAACTTTTCTTGCTCACCACTCTTGAAAATGGGTATAAATAGGGCCCTAACTCCTTCATTCCAATTTGCACCACATCTCTTCTTTCTCAAACCCACAAGGCAGCAATCCTTTGCTCCTATATGATCCTAGGATCATTAAATAAGTTCAATAAGCGAAGCCCTAAAGAATTGAAGCCCTGGAGTAAAGATACAAGGCGTACGAGTGGAAATACTACCCGAAACGACCCATTTCCACCATTTTTGATCCTTGAAGCTCAAACCCAGGTTTTGAATGTTCTACTTCTGCTACTACACCCTTATAATGTTCATATTATCCTAAATATACTCTTGTTAAAGTTTCATAACTCAATTCATGCTCATTTTCCATTTTGATCCAAAACCGTACACCCGAAACCCTAATTTTGCGTTTTTCTTAAAACTAAATGTTATAATGGTTAAATATTGTTATAATCTATCCTAGCATGCTTAAATAATGTTAAAATAACTACTTTATTGATTAATGAAGGAATTTGAACTTAAAACCCGTGCGTTTACGTTTTGAAACCCTAATTTGACCCGTTTTGCTTCCTAGCTTAACGAATCGTTATTTTGAACTTGCGTTGCGTTAAATCTTCATATTTTAGTTTATTATAACTTATAAATGTCTATTGAAATGTTAAAATAAGCTTGCATGGCAATTTGGACATGTTTTGTAATTATAATCCATGCAAGGGGTATATATCGTAACTTTCGGAAACTTATAACTAAAAGGACTAAAAGTGTCATTTTATCAAAGTTATAACTATAGGGGTCTATTATGTCACTTTTCAAAGTACAAGGTTTACTTGGTATATCTTTCAAAGTTGAAGGACCAAAGTCGTAAAAATGCAAACTCCAAGGGCCTATTTGCAATTTTTCAAACCCTAAGGGTTAAAATGTAACATTTGAAAATGTAATAAAATCTTGTTTAAATCTTCAAGACATAACTTTCATTAACGCTTCTCGTGCTTAACCTTTCAGATATTGATTAAAACGCTTAAAACTGATATACTAGGGAGCTTCATATTAAGAGGTTTCATCTTGGTATTACATTCTGACTGAGTTGTTGGGTTTACGATTTAAAGTGCCCTAGCTCCTCAAACGTTTACTGAATGACTTCTGAATTATGATGGCCTGAACGGTGATACAATAATTCCAAACTCTTCAATCAAACTCATAACTCTTAAAACTAAAGTTCTAGAGTACAATCTTCTTGAAGACTTTGACATATTTACTAGGTTGACGTGCACCCCCCCATGGCATATTTATTATATTTTTCCCTTGTTAAGGTCGTCAGCTTTCATTTTGGAATATTTATTTACATCTACATATCAGTGTACGGTGCATTGCTTCACCTTTCAATATTTTCTTTTGATTGTTTTATAAACTGCGAGGGAGGATACATGCTTGTTAAAACTCTTTTTATTTTACTAATAACAATGTGATTACTTTTCAAAGACTTAATGAGTTCATAATCTCACATGCTTTATAAACCTTGATATCTACTGTTAACCGGAATGCAAGTGTTCACAAAAAATATATGACTACCCTGATATATTATTGGCCTAAATACATGAGGTATTCTTAGGGTAATAACTCTAATATCTCTTTGGGTAGTATCTCCCAATATCTCTTTGGGTAGTATCTCCCAATATCTCTTTGGGTAATATCTCCCAATATCTCTTTGGATAGTAGATCGAAGTATTCCTTAGGGTAGTGACTCCCAATATATCTCCTGGTAAAGGTTCCCGGTTCTATTGAGTTTAAATATGTGATTCATAAGCTCTAGGGCAATATTAATTTTTTATAATATTTATACTTATGCAGTTATTAAACTTATGTGTGTATAACAAACTAATGACTTAATTTCAACCATTTTATTATAAACTATGGAATCTCACTCAACTTTTGTGTTGACCGCTTTTTATGCATGTTTATCTAGAGTAAATGGAGCAACTTATAGATGGAGTGGCCTTAGGGACATGAAGAGCTAAAAACTTGTTATCATTCACATTTTATGTTTCTAGATTTTGGGGGACTGCCTTTGTAAACTCTGATTTGAAATGAATGATACGTTTCGTTTGAACTAAGTCTATTTTGAAGTCGTTTTCAATGATGATGATTGTGGTATCATTTGAAGTAAATATCCCCAGATTAGCTTCCGCTGCTATATTGTAAAAATGGGGGTGTTACACTCTACCTCATCCTCTCTTCCTCCTTCTCTCTAACCATTTTCTCTCTCTACTTTTTTTGTCTCTAAAATAAACATATCAAACACCTAAACATACACTATATTGCTTAAAACGGTCCTACAATAAGTGGTATCAGAGCTCCAAAGGTGTTTAGTGTCGTTTACATGAGCTTATTCGAGCAGCTTATTTCGACATCTTATTTTAAGGATTTTTAGCCTTTTCAAGTGCTTATTTATGCTGATTCGTGTGCTTATTCGTTTTGGTTAGAGCTTATTTGGTCAGATTATTCAAACTTCTTAATCAGGCGTGGTTGAGCTTATTAAAGAGACTTACTTTGTGATTTCAAATATATTACGTTTCTGAGCTTATTGGAGTGCTTATTCAGTATTAGTCCGTTTCTAGTGCTTATTAGTGCTTTTTCAATGTCATTTAAGGTCTAAAACATGTTATTTTTAAGTCACAAAGGTTTGTTCATAAGTGGTCAAATCAAATAAATGATTATATTAAGATCTTATTTTCTTTTTAGTCTTAAATTTCTTATTTTAATTAATATTAGTTTCTGGTCAAACTAATTTTCTGGTTAAACTGCTTATTAGTGCTTTTTATAGTCAAACTTTTTCAGGACATATAAGTATGCTAGTTTCGTAAGTGCTTATTAACTTTCGGTAACTGTTTTTTAACTTTTGGAAGTTTGGATTTACGAAAGTTTGACTTTTGATCAATGATCAAAGAACACGATTACAGTCAACGCGTTTTCAAAAAACACATTTTCAGTTGTAACATATTTTAGTAATACATGTTTTTGGTAAAACGTGTTTCTTATAGAGACATATAACTGCATATTAGTCTTCATATTTCCTAATTAAGTATATATATTAGTCTTCATATTTCCTACTGAAGTATTTTTTATTAATGCTCGAATAATATTTAAAAATTAGGGAATTTTTAATAAACACTTTTACCTAAAAACAATGTTTTATATGAATTTCACATGTCAATGTCCTACTTAAAATGATAGTATTTCTTGGGGGCGTTTAATATATCCCAAATAAAATTTATTTTTCTTTACATTAGTTTTCTCAAAAACATTCTTTATAGCATTGTACATAATGCTTGAAAATTTGTGTTTTAGAAAATATGTATTTTTTGAAGTTTGATTGGTTTAGTATATATATAGATATATATATATATATATTTATATATATTTTTATTTCTTATTTTATTTATATTTAGAATCTCCCATATTTCTTTGGGCTAAGAGGTGGGTCTAAACTTAGTTTTTTACATTTTTAATCCTTATAGGGTTATATTATATATATATATATATATAATATATATAATATTTTATATATATTGATATGTAATTCCTATATTTCTTTTGGCTATGAGATGGGTTGATAACTTAGTTTTTTCTTTTTTTAATCCTTAACAGGGTGGTATATACAAGTCTATTCAATCCAAAATAACAAAGGAACTGAGACTTAGAATTTTTCCTAGCTTAATATATTTGTCAACATGCCATTCTTATTATCTTAGGTGCGTTTAGTTTGTGATGGTTTTGGATTTGGATCTGGATTTGGAGTTGTATTGAGTATTTGGATCTGGGTTTGAGTTTAAATAAAAAATAATGTAGAATAGATTTATTATATTAATTTTTATTATTTAATTAATATTTTTATAATTTAAGTTTTTTATTAAAAAGAAAAAGAATTTACATTATGTGGTGGGTAAGTTAAAGGATCCTCAAAAAGTCTGTTGATGAGAGGGTATTTATTGAGGCCCAACATTGAAGTCTCAAGATTTGATCACAAACGCGGTTATCTTCCTATCTTTCCTGACCCCCTCTTCACAACCCATCAACCATTTCTCACTCATTGTTGTGGTTTTTATCTTCGTGTTTAGGGTCTGTGTATTTCCTTGTTCCAAGTGTATATATTACGGGTGGATAAAGGTGATATATAGGTGGGTTGATTGTGTTTTAGGTTGGTTGCTGCGTAGGGTAATCGGCTGATTGGGTGGGTATCGGTCTGTGTCTTGGTGGATTCGGGGCTTATGGGTTGGTGGTGATGTGTGGGGGTCTGGTTCGGTTTGGTGCGGTGGGTTTGCTTGGTAAGGCTTGCCTGCGCTTATGTTCTAGGGGGGCTAGTGCGGGTGCTGTAGGTGTTCGGGGGCGCGGGGATTGTGAGGTTGGTGGTGGTGAGGTGGGGTGAGGAAGAGACAGTGGTATATAATGAGTGTGGGTGGGTGTTGGTGTGGGGGGTTTGGGAGTGTGGGGGGGTGTGTGGGGGTTGTGGTGGTGTTGGGTATGTGTGAAATTTTTATAGGATTTGGGGTGTGGGGGGTGTATTTTATGGGGGGTTTTGATGGTGTACTGATGGCATGGTGTTGGGGTGGGGTGTGTTTGTGGGGGGGGGGGGGGGGGGGGGGGGGGGGGCGGGGGGGAGGCTGGCGGGGGGGGGATGGGGGGGGGATTGGGGGGAGGGAGGCGGGGAGGGTGAGGTTGGAGGGGGGGGGGGGAGTTAGGGGGGGAGGGTGGAGAGGGGGTTGCTGGGTGGGGGGGGGCGGGTGGGGGGGGGGGGGGGGGAGTGGGGGGTCGGGGGCTGGGGGGTGGCGGTGGGGGGGGTGGGGGGGGATATTAGGGGTCAGGGGGGTAGAGGGGGGGTGAGGGGTGGTGGCGGGGGTGTGGGGGGGGGGGGGGGTGGGTGGGTGCGGGGGGGGGGGGCGAGGGGGGGGGAGGGGGGTGGCGGGGGGTGGGGGGTGGTTGGTGAGGGGGTGGGGGGGGGGGGAGGGGCGGGGTCGGGGGGGAGTGGGGGGATGGTGGGAGGGGGGGGTAAGGTGGGTTGGTTAGGGGGGGGGGTGGGGGGTGGGGTTGGGGGTGGGGGGGTGCGGCGTGGGTTGGGGTGGGGGGTCGGGGGGGGCGTGGGGGGGGTGAGGAGCGGTGGGTAATGGGGGGAGGGTATGTGGGAGGCGGTAGGGGTGGGGGTGGGTGATGTGTAGGGGGGGGGGGGAGTTTGGTGGAGGGGTATGTGGGCGGGTGGGGGGTGGGGGTGGGAGGTGGGTGGGGGGCGGGGGGGGGTAGGGGGGCGGGGGGGTAGGGCGGGGGTGGTAGTGTAGGGGGGGGGAGGGGGTTGGGGGGGTGGGTGTGGGGTGGGGGGGTGGGGGGGGGGGGGGGGGGGTTGTGTGGTGCGGGGGGGGGCGTATGGGGGGGGGGGGTGAGGGGGAGTGGGGAAGCTGTGGGGGGGGGGGGTGTGATGGGGGAAGGGGTTGGGTTGGGTAACGGGGGTGGGGGGGGGGTGTGGGGGCTGGAGGGGGGTGGGGCGGGGGGGGGAGGGGGGGGGAGGGGGTAGGTTGGGTTGTGGGGGCGGCGGGGGGGTGGGGAGGAGACTGGGTGGAGGGGGGTGGTGGGGGTGGAAGGGGTGTTTGGGGGTGAGGCGGGGGGGGGGTGGGGAGAGGGGGGGTATTTTTTTATTTTTTTTTTTTTTTTCTATTTTTTACTTTACTTATTGCTGTTTTTTTTTTTTTTTGTTTTCTTTTTTTTTTTTTTTTATTTTTTGTATTTTTTGTTTTTTTTATTTTATTTTAATTTTTCAAATTTTATTGGGTATATATGAAATTCCCCCTTATATGATTAACGAATCTAAATGGATGATAAAAGAAAAAAAAGTTATATGTTCAAGTACTACCATGGTAATAGAACATTAGATATATTGTAATACTACTGCACAAAGTTCATTCATGTTTCAATCGATAAATGAATGATATGGATAAAAAAAAGATACTACATACGTGCACCTACTTCATGTTTCAATCATTAAACGATTATGGATAGAAAAAAATATGAAACCGTCTTGATGAAAATTTATAAACCTTAGCATAAATTATTAAAAGTCCAAAATAATGTCATTCTACGATCCTACGCGATCCGATCCGATCCTACGATCCTATCTATGATCCTACGATCCTGATACGATCCTACTTGAATTGCGATCTTGTTACGATCCTGATCGTTTTTTGTGTGTGGATCGTTGGATGAATACGATCCTTACGGATCAGGATCACGATTTTGACAACCTTGCAAAATAATAATCAAAAGAATTACTCTATTCAAAATTAACATTACTAGGAGTTTATATGCATAATAATGTTTACATCACTTAGAAAAGACATTGTTCTAATCGACGAACCCATTGTTTTAGAAAATATTAAAGTAACAAACTGAAACTTCTCGCTCAAACATATAATATTTTTCCTATCCAAGGGTTGAGACTATGCAAAACAATACAAATATAAGATTGGGGCCTTCATAAACTTTTCGCTCATTGTTATTTTGTTGGCGCCTGAACTTTAATCACAGGATACCTATCGCTGCAACATGCGCGTACCCTGCTAGTAAAAAATAAAATAAGATATAAACAGCTGAAAATCAAAATAAATTACATAATGATTGAGACGTGAAGAGTGAATAGCAATCAATCTAAAAATTATAAAATTTTATGTTACTTATTTAAATATATTAGGTATTAGTATTAATTTGGAAGTAGATTTGAAAATAACAAAATAAAAGGTATCAGTGCTACTCTTCATAGAAAAATGAAAATAGTGCTACCCTTCATAATTTGTACATGGACTTAACTTTATCTTTTTTAATTCTTTTGAACAACAGAGATATTATTAGACACCAAAGGTTAAAAGAAGAGCCAAATACAAAAGAATCTTCAAGGTGGGGACACCAAAGAAAACACATAAAAAAACTCCTAAAACAAAAACACCTACGAACTAAACAACCGCACATGTAATTGCTTTTAGGGTCAGTAGTCTAAATTAGACTATGAACTTGAAACCCTTGGTGAACTATGTGAAATCCACAGCAAGGCAATCATCTGAATTTGAGTAAATGAATGAGCTCTAGTATATAAACATCTAGATTTCATGGAAGCAAGATAAATAACAAAGCAAGCATGCGGATTAATTATCGATATCCAAATGGATAGAGATTCTCTAATGCTTGTCTCTCAAGTTTGGTAATGTTGAACAAATAGAATAAAAATAAACATAATAGTGGAGACACTTTCAAATAAAAAATAAAACAATTAATTTCCTCCCTCTCACAACATGTTAACATGAGAGAACTTGAGAGAAATGAACATGAGATGATCTCATTCCTATCCAAAATATATTATAGAACTTAAAAGCAAATAAATAAAATACTCGCAATAAAAGCCAAATTATTATAACTTCTGCCAAAAAATCAATCATATACGAAAACTATTAGCCTTAATTATATTAAGTCAAACGAGAATGTTATTGGTCTTATAAAGTCAAACTAGGTCTTGTATTGTAATAGGCTAGTCGGGTTCAACGGGGTTGGATTGTAATCTAATATTGTCCGTGTTTCGGGCTCAAAGCCCATGTTATGCCAAGCCTGGCCCAAGTTACAAGCCCACAAGCCTACTAGAAAGGCTTGGGTATAAAAGAAACCCTATCCACACATAGAGATGGTGTTGGTTACTTTTCTTACTTTTGTATGTGTGTGTAATTCACCACTTTCTCTCTCTAATCTAAGTTTCCGAGTTCTTTTCTCTCTCTACTTTTCTTTTCTTATTGCCGGCTCAAATAGAGCTTATTGAGGGGCTTATTCGAGTTTGCTTATTGGTTATGAAGGATTAATATAAGACTAACATGTGATATCACTCGCCAAGGGGTGTGTAGTGTTCGGTTCTTGTGGTTTTCTAAGCTTTTTTGTGGCTTATTTTGTTCATAAGCTCTCGTCTCACTTTCTTGAGGGCTTATTTGTTTGTTTTGCTTATATTCTCTTTGCTATAATAGTTTTAAAGCTTATTTTGTCGTCCTTCCATGTCTTAAATAAGTTTATAGATCGTTTTTTTAAGCTTATTAATTTCGGCTTATTTTTATTCTTTTCCTCCTCGACGTGGTGTTAAGGGTTCGATTTAGAAAAGTCACAAGGGTCACGTCTTCCTTTTTTTAGTTTAATCTGCAACCGAGTTTCTTAGTTTTCTTCATTTTGGTTGCTTATTTCGAAATTTTCAAGCTTATTTAGAGCTTATTTTAAAGCTTATTTATGATTGGCTTAACTCTTTGTGGTCCCAACCGGTCACACAAGAGAGACCAAGATCCTAAATTTTTGCTTCACAACACAAGGATAACTTGTTTGTTTGTGAAAGTGGTCCTCACAAGAATGTTGACTGCATGGGAATTATGTAACACATGTCAAGCGGGAATATGTTCATTATTGTTAAGCAGAATATGTACGTTTTGAGTGGTCAAGCAATAGTATGCAGGTGTTAATTCAAGCGATATAAGTACAGTATTGTCTATCCAAGCGAAGCATGCAGGGGTTAATTTTAAAGCGAAAATATGTTTAAAAACTTCAAGCGAAATATGTTCAAATCAGCGATTATGCACATTGCGTTCAAAGAGAAATATGTATAAAAATGAGAGCGATAATATGTTGACTGGTTTTAAGCGAATATATGCAAGATTAACTTGCAAGCGAAATATGCAGGATTATATTCAAGCGAATTTATTAAGGAAATGAAGCCGAATATGCTGTTTTGATTTTTCAAGCGAACATGTATTCATTTTTCAGCGAAACAAGTATTCATTTTCAAGCGAAACATTCAACTTTCATTTTCAAGCGCAACATGCATCACAGCAAGCGAAATATGTAATTTTTATTTGACGGTTTTTCTATTGATTTGTTAAATCCTGACAAGTAAGCCTTTTCCTTCTCAGTTTTAATCATGAGTGTAAAATCCCGTGGAGTTATTTGCATTTCTCTCCCACATTACAATCAACTAATTATAACCACTTAGATCCGATATCCTTATCAATTCATCAAAATGTCTTATACCATTTTGCGAACTCATATCATCAGTGTGCTTCAGATTCACACAGTTGCTTCGTGTTTAACTTTAATGTCTTCAAGAGGAAGACACAAACTTTCAAGAATTTAATGCATGACAGTCTTCGAGCATTCAGTCAAAAATCAAGTTTCTTATTGAATACTTTACAAGCTTTTGGTAACATGCTTTTCTTCAGGAGAACATTCTTCAATGACCTTGGATTTATAGATATCATATTCCCAAAGGAAATAATTCTAAGAATGATTGTATGACTAATTTGACAAAACTCAGAACAACGTTTGAATTGCTTGTCAGTTCAGAAATTCACTGCGGTATTGCAGATTATCACAAGATATGATGTCATTTCATTTTACGGTGCAATGATTCTTTTAACATGGATTCCCTCAGAAATACTTGCTTGAGTTAATTTCTTCATCACACAACAAACTACATCAAGTGTTGAAACAAAAAGAAGTTGATGCAAAACACAAGGAAGATCATTCAAATCCAACTCCAGAATTTGAATGTTGATCATTGCAAAGTTGATTGTTGGTCATACAAAAACACTTGTTCTGGAGGAAGAAGGAACGTAATCAGAGACTGCATCCTGCAAATCAGGTAAAGGAATGCAACTTGATCTGAAACAAAAAGATGTGATGCAATCAAATATAAGATGTCAGTAAAGAAAAAACTCTCCAAAGATAGATGCATGGCATATTTTGATCTCTTCATTCACACCTTTAAGTGCTTTTAAAAGGAGATCAATACGGCACTCGTATCGAACATGGATTCAAACGGGATTCATGTCACTCTTTGGTCAAGATGATGATACTTTCACAAGTATAATGTTCCTCACGAAGATAAAACTACAAAAGCAACTTGACAAAGATGAATTTCAAGAAAATGGATCCATGACAGCCTTTTGGGTGGTAAACAACCAGTTCCAAAAGTTCATTGATTCAAGGTTTACATTGGATTATGACAGTCAAATGACAGACATGTACTTTGTTGAATACCCTAGAATCAAGGTTCAACACTTCAGAGATACACTACTCCAACACATGGGTAATGTTAAGAAGTCTATTGCTGAAAGAACACGTCATCAAAGACAGTATGATAAAAGGGTGAATAAAAGGACCGATGAGACGCAAAGAGAGTTAGATTGTATAGGTAAAAGCGTTGGATGCTGATGTGGTTGATCACAGAAAGCATTAGGACAGACTCACAGTCTAGATGATTAGCAGCAGGTCAGGTATGATACAGATGTTGATGATGTGATATCGACCATTTAGACGATGAAGCCAATGCTGAGTCACAAGTAAATACTGAAATTGTAATATCTTTATATAGGACAACAGCATATAAGCAACCTGAAATCATTGTTGAAGATAGGGTTGGACCAGTATCTGAAACCTGTCAGTTAAAGTCCTATGCTTGATGTAACACTGTTACAGACAACTGAATACGTATTACAAATCACTCGAGTCTGAGAATATTTTACTCAAAAAGACTGTTGCCCAATTTCAAAAAGATTTTCAAGAATGGAAGAACATTGTATTGCTCTCGAACTTAAATATCAAAATCAAGCTTTAAAATCGGGGCAACATGGTCAAATTTTGAATGAAACATGTAATAAAGCCAAGATTGAAAAAGAAATTGATGTCCTTGAAACAATGAACATCGAATTAGAACATAGTGTGGCTAAATTAAGTAAGGAAAATGAGAACTTTGAAACAGCTTTGCAAATTATTTTGTATGATTCTTATTTAAATTGGAGATCTAAGACTACAGAACAGACAACATCTTTGCTTGCTAATAATGCTGAATTAAAAGCTCAGATTCAGGAAAAGGTTTTTGCAATTGCTGCATTGAAAAATGACCTAAGGAAGTTAAAAGGAAATAGTGTAGATATAAGTTTGATATGAACATCAGTCTTGGGGAAACCGGTTTTACCATCACTAAGAAACCAATCAGTTGTTAGACAACCGAATGCGTTTAAATCTGAAAGGGCTCAAATGTCAAAACAACGGTTTGCCTCCCAAGTTGATGTGAATAAGAATTTATCAAAACACCAGTCTCAATCAACCATTATTTGCCTTAAGTAAACGAATCGCTTTGAAAAAACCTAATCACATGAATTGCATTAGCGCATCTAGGTATAGTTCTAAGAAACATGCCAAGATTTAGTTCAAAGGAAATGGTTCATAATCACTATCTAGGATGTAGCTAAGGAAAAATATACAAGAAAAGAGATAGGAACTCAAACAACTAGTGTGACTACTTCTGCTAGAATTCAAACCACTGTGTGATAGCAAACCAAAAGTAGGACAACAATTAAACAATCTAGGAAGTTTTGCCTGTATCTAAGAGTAGTCGCGTTACGGATACGCAGTCCCCAAATGCAGATCATCTATAGTGTTCTTGTTCTTTCTCAGATTCTAAACATGTATTTTTTTACATGTCATAAGTGTGGCTTTAATGTAAATCATGAGGTTGTATAACAAATACTCCGAAGGAAGTAAATTTTGCGTGCTAAATTTATTCCATAAGACTAGAAAAGTAAAAAAACCCGTAGATCACAGAGTCATATCAGAATACTGGTAGGCAATGTTCTTTACTGGACATAGGTTTTCTCCTAATAAGACTTCAGCTGTGTATGAGAAAACATCTCCTAGATCTGATCTTAGGTGGAAACCCACGGGTAGAATTTTCAAATCTGTTGGTCTTAGGTGGATTCCTACAGGAAAGTTATTTGACTCTTGCACAAGCAAGGTTGACAGTGAACCCCCACATGGTTCAAATGTAGATATCCCTAATATTCATGAATGCAAACAAACTCTAGATGTAAGTGCAGGTACATCAATCAATGTTCAGAAAGAATAAAGTCTTGATTTAAGTGCAGGTACCTTATGTAATGCCAACAAGGAAAATCTCAGAGTATGGTTGCTGAAAAAGCTGATATCTCAGAAACCATTGTCAACGTGGATTCACAGATGATGATACAGAATAATGACGTTTGAACACATCAGTTCAAGCTTTGATCCTAAATGTCAGTAATGACGTTTGGTCACAACAGATCAAGCCTCGAACCTCAATGTAACATGACGTTTGAACAAAACGATTCAAGCCTCGCACCACAATGTCAACAGAAGTTCATCAAGCAGCTGAGACAGTAACAACGTCAAATGAGCTAGATGTGCTATTCGGTCCTTTGTTCGACGTATATTTCAATGGGAGAAATCAAGTGGTTTTTTATTTTAAAGTTTCCGCTGTCACTACTACTGAAGCATCAAAATAAAAGTCACCTCAAACTGATTCTTCTTTTCATCCACTTCAACTCTAGCAACAACTGTCATTGCTGATGGAAACTTCGATTTGTAAATATTTTTATTCTCTCTTTATTTTGATTATAAAAAAATTTGAAAAAGAAAATACCAAAAATATAAAACCAAACAATAAGAAAAATAGAAAATTATAAAACCTAGAAAACAAATATAATTCAGAAATTTTTCAAAAAATACCAATAAGAATCTTCTCGAAATGTCTTTGGCATTCGGATAACAATTTACGTCTAGAAATGTTGATTAATCATCGGACACGGGCGTGTAAATGAAGTCTCGAGGCGAGAGTTTCATATGCTTTCTAAACATGTTATTTCTTAAAATTTTTCTTGATGACTTATGTACATTTCAGTGCATAACTCGGTCTGAATGTATTGGGAAGTGTTACGCTTCTCAGTGCGCTTACTTTAAAAATGAAGAGAAGTCTGCAATCAGGTTTTTTTTAAATTGTTGAACATAATTTTCAAAAGAACTTCTTTGTCAAAATTGTCTACAATATAATTTGTGGTATTTTTTCATAAAAAGTGATATTTGTTAAAATTGTTTGTTCAACACTTCCTTTCGCGAATAATTTTCAAAGAATTGTAGTACGTAGAATGTCATTTTATGTGAATCAATTTCCGAGGGGGAGTTTTTTTAAAACAAAGCCTTTTAATGTGTCGGATACATCTCATAAATGTCAATTTTATGTATCCAAACACATTTTTGTGAAATAAAAATGTGGAAACTTAATGTCAATTAATAATATGCATTGTTCACTAAAGCATCTCACTCCGTCTTTAACATTTTGTGGTGTCATATCAATTTTTCATTCTAATATCAAGTTTTAATAAATATTGATATCCCACATATACGATTGAAGGGGAGCAATCTAATAAATGAATTCATGCAATATCGTGGTAAAATTTTTCTCCTCCTGGAATTTTTCATGTCAAATTTTAATCAATTGGTATTTCAAATACTAAGTGTTTTATTATTTAAAATAAGGGAAGAAAATTGAAATTAAAATATGATATAAAAGAATGTGATCTTTAAGGACTAAGTGCACACTCTTTCCTTATGTGCTACACAATTTCGAATCTTGGAGCACTTGTGTAGGGGGAGTATTTGAAAATAACAAAACGTCAGAATAAATGGTTTTATGGTTCGATCTCTACACCACAAACCTAGTAATTTCAATGATGAAATTGAAGTTCATAGGGTGGTTTGTTAGAGAATAAGTCCTACGATCCAACCAGAACCGGAGGGATCTACCCAAGGACGATCCATAGTTAGAATTAGCAGGCCTTAGGTATTGATTGGAATGATGTGTATAAGGGAAGGAATGCCGACTTAGATTGAGTAACACTGGAACTATCACAACATGTGGTTAAGTAATGACGTCTTGGTAAGCATTGAAGGGGTTGAAGAATGAAAAAGAAATGTATGGATAAAGGGTGAAAAGAAAGAAGCCCTCCAAACAACTTAGGCAGAAACCGGGTCAATACATAATCTATCAAAATCACAATGATGATTGTTGATATTGAAGAAAGTCGTCATGACACAGTGTGCAATGCACAAACCTTCACAGCCATTCGGTTTCTCTAAAAAGAAATTGTCTCATTTGTTATGGGAGTTACAACGATTTATCTATTGGACATCTCACTCCGAGATTGTGATATTGAATAAGGTTGAAGTTTTCTCAAGCCCTCCGATTACTAAACACTCCTCAAAGTGCACAATCGAGTCTAGGCCAGAAGAGATCAAATTATAAAATTCATTATGGACACAATGTCAAAAATGCACTTGTTGAAACACATATAAGTTCACAAGTTGTAACAAAGAGTCCTACGCATTATCCTTGAGATCTTGCCAGAACATCCGAGTGATACTTAAGTATTCACAGTGAAGATGGAAATCCTGCTTGAGCCAACATCAAACAAGCTCTTGGTAGGTGACTTGCAAGATTCTATATGAATCGAGCTTGTGATAACTGGATATCAATGTTGGTCCAGTAAATGAATTGACGACTAAATCAGAAAGATAGTAACTATCTGATTCACTCTTACCGTGTTGTCTGCTTTGAGACGTTCCGGTAATGAGAACTAGCAAGCATGGTGAATCTAATACATCTGTGTTAGAAGATCCTACACTTTGAGCTGGAAACCCTGTCAAGGAGATTCTTTGAATCTACCTGATCACAGGTATAGTATTTATACTATAAAACGGGAAACCGGAGGTTAATGCAACCGAACTCAAGATGAATGACAAAGCCATATTCATCTTTTATTGCTAACTGTCTTATTTCAGGTTTAGACGATGGTGTTGCAGCCTCATTCCAGCGAAGTCGGATTCATAAACCACATGCTCATACTTAAGCTTTCAAAGTCAATCATTCAACTGTTCATGATGTTGATTCTAAACTCCACATCTAAGAGCCTCAAAGTCAAATCAGAATCATCAATTGGGAAGATGTTAGTTAATATCGCATTGTCAAACAAGAATGTAAACAAGTTATGAGCATGTTGGTAAGAGCACAAGTTGATCAAGGAAGTTCAAAATCAAGGATGATTCACGTCGAAGGGAGATGATTGCAAGATAACGATCTCAAGTAAAAGTCAAAAAAATAAAGGCTCAAGTCAAGATCACAAAGCATGAATGAATAAAAGCCATTACATCAAGACAAGACCCAAAACAAGGCAAGCATAACGTCAAAAGTCTTATCTTCAGCTAGGGAGACAATGATTAAATCAAAGCTAACTACCTCAAAGAATGTCATCGGTGGTCGAGGAGTTTGAAGAAGAGACCTCAACATTGGGATATATTAAGTCAAACGACGAATGTTAAAGGTCTTATAAGTCAAACATAGGTTTGTATTGTATTAGGCTGAATCCGGGTTCAACGGGCTTGGATTGTAATATAATATTGTCCGTGTTTTGGGCTCAAAGCCCAAGTTTAGCCAAGCCCGACCCAAGTTACAAGCCCATACGCCTACCTAGAAGGCTTGGGTATAAAAGAACCCTCTCCTCACATGGAGAGGGTGTTGGTTGCATTTGTCTCCACACTTGTAACTCACCTTTCTCTCTCTAATTTAAGTTTCCAAGTTCTTTTCTCTCTCTACTTTTCTTTTCTTATTGCCGGCTCAAAATCAGAGCTGATTGAGGGGCGTATTCGAGTTTGCTTATAAGTGTGAAAGGATTATATATATAGACAACAAAAAACGCTAGCCAGTACCATGTATAGCCCTTCTCGGGCCTATCAGGCTATCACTCCCCATGAGCCAAACATACCATGGTCGCAGTCCACCTCAAGCCTCTTAGAGTCATGCCTAAACGTCACTATAACGTAACTGCACGTTCACGATTTAGAAGTTAAAATTCCCATAAACATTAACTAGAAGACTCTACATGTTAGATTAGCCCCCAAAGTGATCTTACTACTTTGTTACACAGATGCAAACTAAATACCTGAGATGAAGCGTCAATGCCTAACAAGTACTGCTTCGAGGCATTTGACAAATTATTAAGAGACATTTTGCGCAAGTTAAAGCATGACACCGTGGACACTCCGTATGGATACATGACTTTTATTTTTCTGTGGTGATTGCAAACATGTGTTACCCGTTATTTCAAAAGGATCTCAACAAGATATTATTAGCCCAGCTTTGAAACAGTCTTAAACATGTGATCATTATAAAGTGTTATGGTTAACCCTGAATATATTGTTGACCGTGTGGCTAAGTGATGAAACTTCGAGATTTTGTTAAATAGATTTTTAAATTCATGAATGGTAAACTTTAAGATACACATGATGTAAACGAGACTAAATATTTTGTTGAATGAATTCAAAAATGGTTAGCTTAGAGATACAAATGATGGTAAGGTTAAGATTGAATAAGTCATAAAATCCTCATTAAGGATATATATGACCCAATAGCCTACATCGTACGTACATTTAAAGTCGGTATTACCGTAATTGTTTTTCGCAACATTTATTAATCTAATGGTTTGTGCAATGGAACTAAGACTTTGTGTGGCTCAGTTCATGAGAACTTGCATTGAATCCAATATAATCATCCGATAAGATATTTGGATAAAGGCTTTGCTTTTTGCAACGATGAAAATCTCACCATGTGATAAACGGTTGTTGTTAAAGATAGTAAGGAAGCAATTCATGTGTCCATTTCTTTCCTTATGATGATGAACAAGGAAAGATTACCCGCGCGTTGCTGCGGGCGTTATTTTTTCGCGCGTTATTACGGGGCATTTTTTTTGTTCGGGTTAATTTCTTCGGTCTCATGTTTAATAGTTTGTTTTTTTCCTCATATTAAATGACAAATTTTTTTTTTTCAATAAAGGGGATATTTTTATTTTATTTTTTGGCCCAGGCCGATAGAAAGTCGTAAACGTAATTTTTTTTTTTTGGGCCGATGAACAGTAACCACAGGTATAAATTTTTTTTGGGCCGATGAATAGTAACCGCAGGTATTTTTTTATCTGAATGCGTCGGTACTTTTGTAAAAAAAATTTTCTCCTATTTTGTGCCAACAATTAAAAAAAAAAAATTTAGGCCGGCCCAGCACTGTAGCAATGTAAAAAAAAAAAAAAAAATGGGGGGGGGGGGGGTGTGGGGTCGGCCCAAGCTCTGTAGCTTGCTACTGTGCTTAGCAAGGTGATACAGTGTTTTGGCCATCTAAAATGGTGACACGTGACTTGTGTAATGATATATATAGTAATATATGCGAGGGTTCAATATCTCTGGCCACTCTCTGTTTTCACACATGACTTTTTAAATGTTTCAATTGTTTGCGGGTACATATAATTGATTATTAAAGATCAACAAGATAAACATCCACTAATAAATCAATAAGCAACAAGATGCCCACAACAGTTCCGAGCACATTAAAAAAACCTAGAATATGTCATCATGCAACTTGTTATTACTAAACTAGATAACATTCCACTTACTATGTGTTTGATTATTACGCATCTTTCATAATTAAAATCCATATTCTACAATTGCTTATACTAACGTGGTTCTATTTATTGTCTAGCTTTGTATTGACCAAGTCGGAAGCTATTTTTTGATGTCTCATTAAAATACCCTCGAATTTTACGGGTCTTTTAGCTAGTCGGAACATAAAATAATAAAAAGGGATATGTTATAAAGATCCCCCTTCTAAACTACCATTTATACCCCTCTTGTTTTCTCGGTTTTTATTTTTATTTCTTTTTTATTTAATTTTTTATAATTTTGTTATGTTATAAAACTATGAAACGAAAAATGCGGAACAAAAAATATAATGTTTAATAAGTCAAAGTAATAAACTGCCAAAATATACGGTTGAAAAACTAATAAAAAATTATGTTACACTATAAATAAAAAGATAAAAAGAAATGTTTTGTACTATTTTCTACTTTTTTGATGGAGTAGAAGGTACGAATGATAAAAAAAATGTGTGAGGGAAATTAAGACAAAAAATCTGTGTTATCAATGGACCATGTAGACTGAGATTTTTGTACTGAAATTTCCCTCACAATTTTTTTTTATCATCCGTACCTTCTACTCCATCAAAAAAGTACAAAATAGTACAAAACATTTCTTTTTATCTTTTTATTTTTAGGTAACATAATTTTTTATTAGTTTTTCAACCGTATATTTTGGCAGTTTATTACTTTGACTTATTAAACATTATATTTTTTGTTCCGCATTTTTCGTTTCATAGTTTTATAACATAAACAAAATTATAAAAATTAAATAAAAAGAATAAAAATAAAAACCGAGAAAACAAGAGGGGTATAAATGGTAGTTTAGAAGGGGGATCTTTATAACATTTTCCCATGTGTATTATTTTTTGTGTTCCGACTAGCTAAAAGACCCGTAAAATTCGAGGGTATTTTAATGAGACATCAAAAAATAGCTTCCGACTTGGTCAATACAAAGCTAGACAATAAATAGAACCACGTTAGTATAAGCAATTGTAGAATATATATTTGTTAGTAATGAAAATGCGTAATATCAAACACATTAGTAAGTGGATGTTTATCTAGGTTTAGTATAAGCAGTTGCATGATGACATATTCTAGGTTTTTTTTTTTTTTTTTTTATTTTTTTTTTTTTTTTGTTTTTTTTTGTTTAATGTGCTCGGAACTGTTGTGGGCATCTTGTTGCTTATTGATTTATTAGTGGATGTTTATCTTGTTGATCTTTAATAATCAATTATATGTACCCGCAAAGAATTGAAACATTTAAAAAGTCATGTGTGAAAACAGAGAGTGGCCAGAGATATTGAACCCTCGCATATATTACTATATATATCATTACACAAGTCACGTGTCACCATTTTAGATGGCCAAAACACTGTTCACGCTAAGCACTGTAGCAAGCTACAGTGCTTGGGCCGGCCCTTATGTTTTTTTTTTTTACTTGCTCCAGTGTGGGCCGCCAAATTTTTTTTTTTTTTTTTAAATTGTTGGCACAAAATAGGGGAAAATTTTTTTTACAAAAGTACCGACGCATTCAGATAAAAAAATACCCGCGGTTACTATTCATCGGCCCAAAAAAAATTTATACTTGTGGTTACTGTTCATCGGCCCAAAAAAAAAAAAAACTTTATTATTCCCTCTTTTTTCGTCAAAAATAAGTGAAAAAAAAATTACGTTACGACTTTCTATCGGCCTGGAGCCAAAAAAAAAAAAAATAAATAAAAATATACCCCTTTATGAAAAAAAATAAATTGTCAATTTATATGAGGAAAAAAAAAAAACTATTATACATGAGACCGAGAAATTAACCCGAACTAAAAAAATGCCAGTAATAACGCAGCGGAAAAAATAACGCCCGCAGAAGCGCGAGTAATCTTTCCTTGTTCTCTATCATAAGAAAGATTATGGACACATGAATTGCTTCCTTACTATCTTTAACAACAACCGTTTATCACATGGTGAGATTTTCATCGTTGCAAAAAGCATGCCTTTTCCAAAATAGCTTTCGTTGATTATATTGGATTCAATGCAAGTTCTCATGAATTGAGCCACACAAAGTCTTAGTTCCATTGCACAAACCATTAGATTAATAAATGTTGCGAAAAACAATTACGGTAATACCGACTTTAAATGTACGTACGATGTAGGCTATTGGGTCATATATATCCTTAATGAGGATTTAAAGACTTTTGTCAATTAACTTTACTATCATTTGTATCTTAAGCTAACCATTTTTGAATACAATTCAACAAAATAAATTTAGGTTCGTTTAACCATATGTGTATCTTAAAGTTTACCATTCATGAATTTAAAAATCTATTTAACAAAATCTCGAAGTTTCATCACTTAGCCACACGGTCAACAATATATTCACGGTTAACCATAACAATTTATAATGATCACATGTTTAAGACTGTTTCAAAGCTGGGCTAATAATATCTTGTTGAGATCCTTTTGAAATAACGGGTAACACATGTTTGCAATCACCACAGAAAAATAAAAGTCATGTATCCATACGGAGTGTCCACGGTGTCATGCTTTAACTTGCGCAAAATGTCTCTTAATAATTTGTCAAATGCCTCGAAGCAGTACTTGTTAGGCATTGACGCTTCATCTCAGGTATTTAGTTTGCATCTGTGTAACAAAGTAGTAAGATCACTTTGGGGGCTAATCTAACATGTAGAGTCTTCTAGTTAATGTTTATGGGAATTTTAACTTCTAAATCGTGAACGTGCAGTTACGTTATAGTGACGTTTAGGCATGACTCTAGAGGTTGAGGTGGGACTGTCGACATGGGTATGTTTGGCTCATGGGGAGTGATAGCCTGATAGGCCCGAGAAGGGCTATACATGGTCACTTGGCTATGCGTTTTTGTTGGTCTATATAATAATCCTTCACAACTAATAAGCAAACTCGAATAAGCCCCTCAATAAGCTCGATTTGAGCCGGCAATAAGAAAAGAAAAGTAGAGAAGAGTAAAAGAAACTTGGATACTTTTTTTTAGAAAATGATAAGGTGGTTGCAAGTGTGTGAGAAATGTAACCAACACCCTCTCCATGTGAGGAGAGGGTTTCTTTTATACCCAAGCCTTCTAGTAGGCGAATGGGCTTTTCAACTTGGGCCGGGCTTGGCTAAACTTGGGCTTTGAGCCCGAAACACGGACAATTAGTAGATTACAATCCAAGCCCGTTGAACCCGACTAGCCTATTACAATACATGACCTAGTTTGATTGATAAGACGATAACATTCTCTTTTGAATAATAATATCCACCAATGTTGAGGTCTCTTTCTTCAAACTCCTCCGTACCACCGATGACATTCTTGTAGGAGTTTGCTTTGATTTATCATTGTCTCCCCTGATGCTGAAGATATGACTTTTGACGTTTATGCGTTGCCTTGTTTTGGTCTTGTCTTGATTGTAATGGCTTTGTTCATTCATGCTTTGTGATCTTGATCTTGAGCCTTTATTTTTTGATTTTCTTGAGATCGTTATCTTGATCATCTCCTTGACTTGAATCATCTTGATTTGACTTCCCTTGATCAACTTTTTTCATTTTCTGTGCTCTTGACCAACATGCTCATACTTGTTACATTGTGTTTGACATAGCGTATTATTTGTTCTAACAATCTTCCCCAATTGATGATTCTTTATTTGACTTTGAGGGCTCTTTTTGATGGTTGGGATGTTTGGAATAACTATCTTGACGTGAATGGATGACTTTGAAAGCCATGGTACGAGCATGTGGTTTATGAATCAACTTCGCTGTGGAATGTGGTGCTACACCGTGTCTTAAACTGAAATAAGACAGTTTGCAATAAATGATAAATATTGCACTTGTCATTTCATCATGACTTTTGTTGCATTACCTTCGATTTCCGGATTTTATAGTATATAGACTAATTCCTGTGATTAGGTCCATTCAAAGAATCTCCTTGTTAGGGTTTTCAGCTCATAAGGTTGGATCTTATAACATCAGATGTATTAGATTCACCATGCTTGTAGTTTCATTACCTTAAACGTTCTCATAAGCAGACAACACAGTATGAGTGAATTCAGTTAGTTACTATCTTTCTGATTTCGTCATTAATTCTATTTACTGAACCAAAATTGATATCCAGTTATCACAGCTTGATTCATATAGAATCTTTCAAGTCACCTATCGAGAGCTTGTTTGATGTTGGCTCAAGCAGGATTTCCATCTTCATTGTGAATACCTTAAGACTCATCGGATGTTCTGCAGATCTCAAGGATATGCGTTAGGACTCTTTTGTTACAACTTGTGAACTTTATGGTGTTCAACAAGTGCCATTTTTGACATTGTGTTCCTATGAGATTTATAATTTGATCTTTTGGCTCTAGACTAGATTTGTGCCACTTTGGTTTTAGTAAGCGGAGGCTGGAGAAACTTATCCTTTTCAATATCAACAATCTGGGACGTGTGATGTCAATAGATAACGTGTGCTTATCTCCATACCAATGAGACTAATTTCTTTGAGAGAACCCGAATGGCTGGGAAGGGGTTGTGCTTTGCTTCACTGGTCCATGATGGCTTTCTTAAATATCAACAATCATCATTGTGATTTTGATAGATTATGTATTGACGGTTTTCTACTAGTTGTTTTGGAGGGTTCTTTCTTTTTCACCCTTTATCATACATTTCTGTTTCATTCTTCAACCCCTTCAATGACTTTACATGACGTCATTACTAACACCTTTGTTGTGATTGTTCCAGTGTTTTGCTCAATCTTAGTCGGCAATTTCTTCCCTGATACACATTCATTCCAATCTTACCTAAGGATGCTAATTTCTAACTATGGATTGTCCTTGGGTAGATCCCTCCGGTTCTGGTTGGATCGTAGGACTTATTCCTAACATAACCACCTTATGACTTCAAATTTCATCATGAAATTAATAGGTTGTTGGGTGTAGAGATCGAACCATAAAACCATTTCTGACATTGTTATTTTCCAAATACTCCACCTACACTATGTGCTCAAGATTCGAAATTGTTTAGCAAATGAAGGGAAAGATTGCACTTTGAGTCTTAATAGAATCACATTCTTTTAATATAAATTTTAATTTCATATTTTCTTCCCTTATTTTAAATTATAAAACACTTAGATATTTGAAATACCAATTGAATTAAACTTTGACATGGAAAAATTCCAGGAGGAGAAAAATTTTACCACGATATTGAATGAATTCTATTTATTAGATTGCTCCCCTTCATGTTATGTGGGATATTCAATATTTATTAAAACTTGATATTAGATGAAAAATTGATATGTCACCACAATGTTAAAGACGGAGTGAGAGGCTTTATGAACATGATATTATTATTGACATTAAGTTTCCACACTTTTTTTATTTCACAAAAATGTGTTTGGATTACCATAAAAATTGACATTTATAGATGATCGACACATTAAAAGGCTGTGTTTTAAAAATACTCCCCTCGGAAATTGTATCACATAAAAGACATTCTACGTTCTACAATTCTTTGAAAATTATTCGCGCAAGGAGTGTTGAACAAAACAATTTTAACAAATAATCACTTTTTATGAAAAATAGACACAAATTATATTTGTAGACAATTTTGAATGAAGGTTCTTTTTGAAAAATTATGTTCAACAATTTAAAAAAACTGAGTGAGTCTTCTCTTTTCTTTTTAGAGTAATGCGCATGAAGCGTACATTCCCTTCTTATTTCAGACGAAGTTACGCACTGAAATGTACATAAGTCATCAAGAAAAAATTGTAGAATACATGTTTTGAAAAAGCATTTGAAACTCTCGCTCGAATTCATTTACTACGCCAAGTAGTCGATGTTAATCAACATTTCTAGGTACGTAAATGTTATCGATTCTAAAAGACATGTCGAGAAGATTCTTTGTTATATTTTTTGAATTTTTTTTTGATTTTATATTTTGTTTTTCTAGGTTTTATATTTTCTATTTTCTTTTTGTTGGTTTTATATTTTTGTATTTTCTTTTTCAAATTTTTTTTATAAAATCAGCAAAATAAAAAAAGAGATTTAAAATTATTTACAAATCGAAGTTTCCATTAGCCTCCACAAATCACCATTGACAGTTGTTGTAGGAGTGAAGTGGATGAGATGAATCAAGGTTGTTGTTGACCCCATTCCTACTCTACAACTTAATTCCCCATACTAAAGTTTATTTGATGCATCAGTAAGTAGTGGACAGCGGAAGACGTTAAACAACTTGAGTTTCTCCATTGAAATATTCGCGGAACAATGATCCCGAATAGCACACAGCTCATTTGACGTTGTTACTGTCTCAGCTGGCTTGATTTAACTTTGTTGACATTGTGGTGCGAGGCTTGAATCGTTTTGTTCAAACGTCATGTTACATTGAGGTTCGAGGCTTGATCTGTTGTGACCAAACGTCATTACTGACATTGAGGATCAAGGCTTGAACTGATGTGTCTAAACGTCATTTTTCTGTATCATCATCTGTGAATCCACTTTGACAATGGTTTCTGAGATATCAGCTTTTTCAGCAACCATACTCTGAGATTTTCCTTGTTGATTTACATAAGGTATGCACTTAAATCAAGGACTTTTTTCTTTCTGAACATTGATTGATGTACATGTCACTTACAATCTTGGGTTTGTTTGCATTCATGAATATTAAGGATATCTACATTTGAACCATGTGGGGGTTCACTGTCAACCTTGCTTGTGCAAGAGTCGAATAACTTTCCTGTAAGGATTCCACTAATGAACATCAGAGTTGAAAATTCTACCCGTGGGTTTTCCACTAATGATCAGATTAGGAGATCTTTCTCTTACATCAGCTGAAAGTCTTATTAGGAGAAAACCTATGTCCTGTAAAGATCTGCCTACCAGGTTTCTGAGTATGACTCTTTTGATCTACGGGTTTTTTTACTGTTTCTAGTCTTATGGGATTAAATTTTAGCACGCAAATTTACTTCCTTCAGGAGTTTTGTTATACAAGCATCATGATTTACATTAAAGACACACTTATGACATGTAGAATAAATAAATTGTTTAGAATCTGAGAAAGAACTAGAACTCTTAGAGTGATCTGCTTTGGGGACAGCCGTTATCGTAACGCGACTACTCTTAGATACAGGCAAACTCCTAGATGTTTAATTGTTGCTCCTAGCTTTTAGTTTTGCTGTCTCATCAGCTGTGGTCGGTTTGAATTCTAGCAGAAGTAAGTCACACTAGTTGTTGACGTTTCCTTATCTCTTTCTTGTATATTTTTCTTAGTACATCGGATAGTGATTATGAACCATGTCATTTGAACTAAATCTTGGCATGTCTTAGAACTATTCCTAGATGAGCTAGATGCAATCATGTGATTAGGTTTTTCAAAGGCGGATTCTGTTTTCTTAGGCAAATAATGTTGAGTGACTGGTTTTGATAAATTCTTATTCACATCAACTTGCGAGGCAAACCGTTGTTTTGACATTTGAGCCCTTTCAGATTTAAACGTATTCGGTTGTCTAAAATGATTGGCTTCTTAGTGGATGGTAAAACGGTTTCCAATTTCTCTTTGTAAGCTGATGTTTTATCAAACTTAGTATCTACACTATTTCCTTTTAATTTCCTTAGGTCATTTTTCAATGCAGCAATTGCAAAAACCTTTTTCCTGAATCTGAGCTTTTAATTCAGCATTATTAGCAAGCAAAGATGTTGTCTGTTCTGTAGTCTTAGATCTCCTAATTTTAATAGAATCATACAAATATTTGCAATGCTGTTTCAAAGTCTCATTTTCCTTACTTAATTTAGCCACACTATGTTCTAATTCGATGTTCATTGTTTCAAGTACATCAATTTCTTTTTCAATCTTGGCTTTATTACTTGTTTCATTCAAAATTTGACCATGTTGCCGATTTTAAGGCTTGATTTTGATATTTAGTTCTTTGAGAGACCAATACATATGTGCTTCCATTCTTGAAATCTTTTTGAAATTGGGGCAACTGTTTTTTTGAGTAAAAATATGTCTAAGACTCGATGTGATTGTTTCTATCAGACTCGAGAGATTGTTTTGAGTATTCAGTTGTCTGGTTGTCAGGTGATGAATTAAGCATAGGACTTTTAACTTGACATTGTTTAGTATACTGGTCAACCCTACCTTCATTAATTATTTCAGGTTGCTCAGTATGTTGTTGTCCTATAGCAAAGATATTACATTCATCAGTCAATTGTACCTCAGCCATTGACTTTTCGTCATATATGGGTCTGATATCTGCATCATCAGCATCTGTATCATTCCCTGACCTGCTGCTTTCATCTTGCACTATTGAGTATGTTCCACTGATTTCTTTGACAACCAAATCAGCATCTACTGCTTTACCCGTATCAATTTTACTCTCTTGTGTTTGCATCTGTCTTTTATTTACCCTTCTATCATACTGTCTTTAATGACGTGTTCTTTCAACAACGGACTTTTTGACATTACCCATGTGTTGGAGTAGTGTATCTTTAAAGTGTTTAACCTTGATTCCAGTGTATTCAACAAAGTACTTATCTGTCATTTGACTATCATAATCCAAGGAAAACTGTGAATCGATGAGCTTCTGAAACTGGTTGTTTACCACCCAAAAGGTTGCCATGGATCTATCTTTTTGAAATTTATCTCTGTCAAGTTGCTTTTGTAGTTTATCTACGTTAAAGAGAATTGTACTTGTGAAGGTATCAACATCTTGACCAAAGAGTGACATGAATGCCCATTTGAATCCATGTTCGATGCGAGTGCCTTTAAAGTCTTCTTTAGAAAGAACTTAAAGGTGTGAATGAAGAGATCGAAAATATGCCATGCATCTTTCTTTTGCTTTTGACATCTTGTATTTGATTGCATGTACATCTTTTGTTGTAGAATCCAAGCTGCTTTCTTTTACTGATTTGTTAGATGCAGTCTCTGAATTAGTGTCTTCTTTTTCAGAACAAGTGTTTTGTATGACAACTAAATCAACTTTTAATGAATCAACATTCAATGCTTAGATTGGATTTGAATGATCTTCTTGTGTCTGCATCAACTTCTTTTGTTTTAACAATTGCGGAGTCCGTTGTTGATGAAGAATTATCTCAAGCATGTATTTCCCAATGGAATCCATGTTACAGATCATTGCATCTTTGAAGGATTGAGCATCAAATCTTGTATATTTCTGCATACGCTCTTTGAATTCTGAATTGAAATCATTTTCAAACGTTGTTATGAGTTTTGTCAAAATAGTCTTGCAATCAGTATGAGAAATTATTTCTTTGGTAAGATGTTGTTCTAGTAAATCCAAGTCTTGAGAGAATGTTCTCTTAAAGATAGGCATGGCACCAAAATATTGTAAAGTTTTTGTGAGAAACTTGAATTGTGACTTGACTTCTCTAAGACTGTTCATGCATTTACTTCTTGATAGTTGTGTCTTCTCTTGAACTTTAGAAGTTAAACACGAAGAAACTGTGTCATTATGAAGAACACTTGATGTTTGAGTTGGCAAATTGGTATTTGTATTTGACATTTTGATGTTGTGAATGGATATCAGATCTTAAGTAGGTAAAGTGATTGATGTTGTGGATTGAAATCAATTAACGTTCACGGGATTTTACAAGTCTTTGATTTAAACCGAGAAAATAATGGAATCTTTCGCGGGATTTTACAAAATCAAGAAGAAACCATGAAACAATAATTAATTGTGTACGAAATCATTGTTTTTGTTGAACAACTTATACTTTTTTTAACGATTGATGAGCTAAAACGATGAACAGTGCATAAACTTTGAACTTGAAATGATTAACGGTTGATTAAAACTCAAATAAGGACTAACGGTGCAATAAAGATTCACGTTGGAAGACTAACGGCTTAATTATTACTATTAAGGACTAACGGTGTAAAGCTATTTCAACATTAAGGGTAAATAAACAAAGAGAGGACTAGATATTAACTTGTCTTGAACTCCAGGGGCTGCATGTGTCAAAATTAAATATAGTTTAATTATGAAACGTGTTTCCGTCTTGAATAGTTGTCTCTTTCGTTTTGAAACTTCAAAAATTGAAACGAATATAAAACTTGTCTCGCGGAGTTATACGGTTATTGCCGGTGAAAAGTAACTATACTACGTTGATCGAAAAAGGATCACGATCACAATGGTATAAGTTATAAGTTTCATAATTAACCGTCACACGAAACCAAAAAACCAAAAATGACTTAAAATGTGTATGTTTTGTTCATGTTGAATTGCTAAATCGGTTTCCACACAAAAGATAATAGATAGGTTCTCAAATGAAGTTTTTTGATAGATCGGTTTTGTAGATCAGTTGTCAAATACTTGTGATAGATCGGTTGTTAAAGGCTTGTGCAATAGATCGGTTGTCAAAGGCTTGTGCAATAGATCGGTTCTTAAAGAGTAGACGATAGATCGATTGTATAAATCAGTTGCAAGACACCAAAATGTACTATCTCCCTTGTCTTCTTGTCTTTAACAGAAACCACCAAAACCTAAACGTCCTTATTACTAATCATGGATCTTGTTTCCTTGTCATCAAACATTAGACCACAAGAAGAAATATACCAACCAAAATAAGCTCTACGTGATAATGTAAAAGCAAAAACACACAAAAAAAGAAAAATTAATAAAAAAGAAGAATTCTTAAAGCCGAGACCTTTAAGTTCTCAAAAAGCTCTAATAAGCTAGGACTATAAGAAATAAGATACGAAAACTTGAAAGTGAAAGTTTGAAGCTTTTGACACGCAAATAAGAGAAAGACATATGTGAAATGGTTAAATCGAGTATCTTATTTTTTTTCTTACTCACCGTATGAAATAAGGAAGCAACAACAAAGGTGTTCACTGTTTGATATAAGGAAACAAAAGAATGAATTAGGTTTGAGATAAAGAAACAAGTTATAACACAAAAAAATGACCGAATGAAAGAATAAGCTGAAACTTCGAAACTCTCCACCAAAAATAAGCCGTTTGATTTTAAGCCCAAGGAAACCGAATAAGCTCAAATAAGCAAGAAACCACTAAACCACTAAACCCACCTGAGGCGAGTGATACCAAATGTTATCCCAAGTAATAAGCTATCCCATCACACCATAAGCCATACCAATAAGCAATAAGCTAGAAAATTAATAAAGGAAAAATGGAAAATTAGAGAGAGAAAGAAGAAAGAGAAACAAAGATGGAAGATTATATTAGAGAGAATAAGAGGAGTGGATGATTACACATACAATAAATGGCAACCAACACCTCTCCATGTGTGGAGAGGGTCCTATTTATACCCTTAACCCACTAAGTAGCGTATGGGCTTGTTACTTGGGTCGAGCTTGGCATATCTTGGGCTTTGAGCCCGAAACACGGACAATATTAGATTACAATCCAAGCCCGTTGAACCCGACTAGCCTATTACTTAACAAGCCTAATTACGACTAATAAGACCGATAACATTCTTGTTCGACTTGTATAAAATTAAGGCTAATTAAGAGTTAAGCTACGTGGCAACAAAATACCTAACCTACCGCACACACCCAATCTTTTTTTCTTCCTTATCTGACCTCACCGCCTGTTTTTCCACAAATCCAGAACAAACCAAAATCCACAATTAAGATAAACCCTAAAAATCTAAAGATACCGCTCAGTATTGCATGGGTCGAGTTATAATTTGTAAGTAACAACCTTAATTGATTTTCATGTTTTTGGATTTTTTACGGTCTTGATTTTAGATATTGGCTATGTTTGAGTTGGTTTATATTGTTTGGTAGGGGTTAATTTTGGGATAAATACGGGGTGTTTGAGATGGGCAACACATTTGGATACAAGGTGATTGTTTACTATTTTTTGGCATTTTGTTTCTTTTAAGGTGGCTCATGTCAGTTGAAAATGAAGTCAAAAGAGTTTGGATTGCATGAAAAGTTTGACAAACCTCTTTCTGGTAAACCTCCATCTATTGTTTCGGATCAGTTGGATGCGAACATGGGTGTTTACATTTTTTAGCCTACTTCTAGGTACACTGATGTAAGTTTCAAAATCAATGTTTTTTGATATTTTGTACATAATTTTTAAATGGATCTTACATTGGTTGTTATGAATTGTGTAGACAAGTGGACCAGTGGTATCTTATACCAAAGGGAAGCAAGTGACGGGTGATGTGACCAAATTCTTCAACGTTATGCATATTCGTGAGAAATTTATGAGGAAAGATTCATGATGAAGAGTTCGAATGTGGTTGACGATGGACAAACAATGGGAAAGAAGGGTTGTGGTTAATGGTGTAGAAAGTGTAGATGGAGTTGTGCCTATAATGTGTTTGGGGAAAGGCCTTAGAGAATATGAGGTGTTGCAAAGTTCGTGTTCATTTGCAAATCTCATGTTTTGCCATTTACCCATTCATATATACTAAATTAGATGAGGAACTGAGCCAAATAGTTTTCTAATAACATGTATTGAGTTTGACAACCGTTTTAATCGAGTTTGATACTTTATATTTTAGTTGGTGTTTATCTTTTGGGGTATGTGATTACTTTTTGAAATGATTCATCATCTTAACAGGTTAGGTTTTTTTTTGTAATTGTCTCAGTCTACTCAAGTTTGTGGATCTGTAGATTGCTTTTCGTCTTGAAACATTTTTGTGATTGGTATGTTTTTTCTCTCATAATCTTTCTATGCCAAATAAGCATTATTTATCTACATTTGTACCTCTAATATTGCTTTTAGGACCCATATATTTATGCTAAATTTCTTTGCTTTTTATTGAATAATTAAAAGTTACATGAAGAAATTAAAGTTTAAAGGTTAGTTTGCGCAGTCATGCGTATAAGTCAGAATTATATGCAGTAACTTAAGCTTGAGCTCAATCAAGTTTGAATACGGAAATAGGTTAAAAACATATAATGAGATGAGTTCGTGTGTGTATTAGAAGTCGTCATAACACCATAATCAAAATTCATGACCTAACTTATTGGATAACTTGAGCGCGGAGTGATTGTGGATTCATGGAAAAACATCTATATTTGGTGTTGATGTTGCCACGCATACTTGATAGATTGTAAAGAAGGTCTTTTAAGTGCAATTATTTTGAGTGCGTTTACTATTTTACCTTCATGGACCCGTAAGATAGAGTAGATCATTGGTAGGGTTATAAACTCACGTTTAATAACAACGGGACACTATGCACGTTGGATCGTTTAGTGTAACTTAAAATTTTCTTTTTTGGTAATTTTTTTCATGTGGAAACAATATTTTAGCATTAAGTTAGAGATCAGAATAGTTTACTTCGCTATCACTTTTGTTTTATAATTTGTATATTCCGATTCAAACAACCAAAGATATCAAGTTCTTGGAGAAACTAAAATAGGAAAACTGGAATATACAATATATCCAAGAAGTTGATGGTTTACTCTAATTCATACTCAACAGGGAATGTAAGGTGTGTTTAAATTCACACACACACACATTAAGGTTTTTTAACAGAGTGAAAGTAATATACAATTTAGGAGGTTTTGATGCATTTGAAAACACTTCATATGACATTCGACCCGTTTCTTTCAATTATGATTATCTCTGAACCTGCACATTTAGTTTATGAAAAGACTTGCCAATATGTCAAAACCAAGTGGTGACGTGTTCCTATGAATAAGGAGTTTCAACCTGATATCAAAGCTATCAAGAAAGATATTAATAAAAACGCCATAATGGTATGTACTCTATGGTTGTTAAAGTTTATAACCAATTGTCATCTTTCGTTCGTTGATGTGTCCCTACTCTCGATAGTGAATGACTAGAACATGCTGATAACATCAAATAACGTCTATTTTATAGCATTATTTATCCCATGTAATTAACCCATTTTATGTGATTATTGCAAAGAATTGTTACTTAATCGTTCATATTTGAGAATTGCAGTAATTATGGAGTACTTGGTGAAACTTGACTAAAAGGCACGCATTTTGGAGCTTAAACAAATATATTTTGAAGATTACTATTCTGACGACCAATATGTCGTATCCATTAAGGAAGATACGGCATATCCGTGCCTGCACTCACCAAAGACCACGAAGGACACAAGACCAATACGCCGTATCCAGGAAAGCCAATACGCCGTATTCAAGCTATATGGGAATAAAATATTCTAGAAGATATCAAACATGGTCCCTAGTCCAAGAAACTTTAATACGCCGTATCCAATACCTTGGATACACCGTATCGACACCGACTCCAGACTCTATAAATACAAAACTCAAAAACGAGTTTTAAGTGTGCTAAATCATATTCTCGATACCTAAACCACAAAAGTCAATTTTTAGATGAGAAAAAGAGCAGAAGAGGTCTCGCAACACATTCCAATCCATAAGAGAACAACAGTGTAATTTTCTTTTACTTTGTAATCGTTCTTTTTTGGTATCATTCGTTAACTCGGTTAGTTTACCTTGGCTAAGCCATTACTCTTGTATTAATTATGATGTTTAAAGGCTAAATACCTTCCGTGTATAGCCATTATTAAGAAGATCTGAATATATGATTTGTTTAATATCCGATGCTTTAAATTATCAGTTGAATGCCTTGTTTATGTTTATCAATTTTTATACTTGTTACGTGCTTTTATATGCGACCGATCCCATTCAACTGGATCAATGATACAGACCTAAGTTTCTAGTTGCCGGGATAGCTCTCCATATAGTTATTTATACATGATATGAATCATACAAATCACAAGGTATTTACCTTCTAAAATCATGCAAAGGATACGATTCCTGGCTTAACCTAGTTAACGGAAATGCCTAGGTTTATTGAACATTTTGACTAGTAGGTAATTCTAGAAATTCAAAAAAGTAATGTTTTTCTGATTCCCATAGATAGTTGGACAAGTGGGACTACTAAGTAAAATTGCCATTAAGAAGTAGTGGAAGTGGGTAAAGTCTCTAGAGCTAGGGTTTAACACGATCCCCATTTCTTAAAACCCTAAGATAGATTATAATCAGCAAATAAGGATGCTTTATGCAGATGCTTTAATTATGACAGAATTAATGTGTCTAGGTCTTAGGATGAAGTCCCGCCTAAGTCTAAGAATGATATGCCTCTTCGAGATAAGTAATCATTGCACTGAATAAACAAACCAACTTCTAATCGGATTAATAATGGTTAATACAGTTTTCTATTAAGGCTTGACCACTGGTATGTGGCACAGATTTGATTAAAGTTTTAAATTCAACCCTTTATATATATAAATATAAATAAATATAAATATAAATATATAAGGATCAAAATCCACAAAATCAATTAAACCGGAAGTAGTATGTGATATTCCCGGGTCGTTTATCCCCAACGAAGAGTGGATTGGAAAGTCGAGAGTTGGATTGACATTTAAAGCTTGAATGGAGCAAGATTTTGGATTGAATTTCTAAATCTACGAGAAAAATAAGGCAATCTACACTAAAAATGAGAAAGGCACACAAAGTTATACTAAAAACGTAAACGAAATGTGAAAACGACACTTGAAAACCCTAATTTTTAAAAAATTAACCTAAATTGATTTTTTCACTTTTAATAGACTTAAATTGACTATAAAGAAAGATTAAAGAAAACTAGAACGAAAACAGAGTTAAATTAAGCTCTAAAACACTAAAAACGTGAACGGGAACAAATCCCGTTCTTTAAAAAACAAAATTTTGTAAAAATAACCCTACGAACGCAAAACTAATTTTCCTAGAAACTATGTGATAAAAGAAAATTTTCTAAAAAAGAATTATATTTTTTGACTTTTTAAAAAAAAATTATGAATTAAAAAAGATTTCAAAAAGAAAAATGAATTAAAAATATTAAACTTAATGGTAAAAATCTAGAAAAAAAGAACAAAAGTTATAAGGGTCCTAAAAAAATAAGCTTGATATGCCAGCTTATAAAATAAGCCCTAAATAAGCCAGAATAAGCTTCGAAGTATGTATGTAAAAAGGGAATGAAAAAGTGGTTAAATACAATATGGAACCAAAGAATGACGGATGAGCTATTGTAGCACAATGGTTATGGTGTGGGTGTTTAAAGCGTTGGTGTGAAGGGGGAGGTCCAGGGTTTGACCCTTGGCCTCTTCCTTTTTGATAAAACTTTTTTTTTCTTTTTTTTAAAAAAAACTTATAAAACTAATGAAAATAAGCAATATTAAAAAAGTGACCTTTTTTGAAACTCAAAAATAAGCAAAGACAAGTGACAGTGAGCTTTTTACACTAAGTCATTTTTTTAGCCAAACTGTTAAGGCTTTTTAAGCTAAATAAATGAAAAAAAAATGAGAAGAAGCAAAAACAGATAATCTATCCTACCTAAATAAGCAATAAGAGCAAAAATAAGCTAGGAATAACAAGCAAATAAGCCAGAAATGAGCTTATGAAGTCAGCAGTACTAACTTATAAGTTAGTACTGCCTTTGAAACTTTTGAGACTGCTAAGGCCTAAATTAAGACTAAATAAGCATTAAGAAAGGGGGATTAGCAAAAACAGATAACTACCTATATCTATAAACATTTAAGAATAAAAATAAGCCAAGGAACTAAACAGAAAAGCCATAAAAAGCAAATAAGCTAAGTGGGCCAAAAATGCATTCAAGACAGCCCTAAGGGACACTTTTGGGCTTCAGTTTTAAGCACTAAGAAGGAACCTTATGGACATATGGCTTATATGGGCTTAAAGAGGGGCTAAAGTACTATCTAAAACATCAATTGAAGGAGGTTTTGAAAATTAAATAAGCCAAGAAAGAGTGTTGTGAAATAGCCTGTCCACAATCAGCATATGCTGATGTGGGTTCTGAAAAGGACAAAGGGGCTTAAGCAAGCTTAAGAATAAGCAACCAAATAAGCTCAAAACTCAAAACTAAGCAAAAACAGATGGAGTATGACCTAAGGAGAGTTTATGCTCAAAATTTTGAAAGTTAAAAAACATTTTAATGATCTGATTTTTTTTAAATGAAAAAGACAGTTTTCAAAGCTAAAAACCAATAACAAAGACTTGACAGATTTTTAAAGACACTAGTAAAAACAAGGAGACTTTAACTACTCTAATATGACACTAAAATGGACACAAAGAAAGACTCAAAAGCAGGTTTTAACAACTAAATCAATTAAGAATCTATGGAACTCTTTTTGACTCACAGTTTTGAAGAATCTTTAAGATAAACTCAAAAAACAATTTTTTTTTTAAACCTGAAAAACAGATTAAAAAGACTTAAAAATAACTTGTAGTAGTTTACCAAATTACCCAAAGTATTTTTGAACCCATATGACCCATTTTCATTCTTATGCCAAACACCCCTTTAATATCTCAATGGTTTTTAAGATAATTATTTTATATGAGTTAGCATGAAAACTTAAAAGGCAATTAACAAGCAAGTAATATTCAGCACAAATAAGCACAAGCAGCACAGGATTAAGCACTAGATTAAGCAATAGGCCAATAAGCAATTTACAAGTAAGATAAGGCAGTTTCAAAGGAAATCACAAGTAAATGACACGAAAGCAACTAAAAGGCATTCATAAGCATAAATAAACATAAATAAGCTCAAAAAGACATAAATAAGCAGAAAAATAAGCTGATGAACAGTAGATTGTAAAAAATGAAATAAAAGTAAATTTATAAAAGTCCTTATGCTATGGCAAGACCATAAGCTTTCAAAAGCTTATCAACAGACCCTATAGCCTCCCATGAGGCACTAAACCCAAGGCCGTCCCTTTTAACCTTAATCGAAAGCTTCTTCAACAGATTTTTTTTTTTTGGATTTTTGAATTTTGTGATAGAAAATGAGAAAGCTTTCGAATAAGTTTTAAATGTCTTAAAAACTTAAAGAAAGGCTTAATGACAGTATGTAAAAGCAAATAATCTTAAATGACAAGAATTTTTTTGGAAAGCTTAGAGATGACAAGTATTTAAAAGCAAGTATTCAAAATTGCAAGTAATTTAAAGACAGAATTAAAATGACAAGATAATTAAAAAGACAATGTATTAAAAATTTGGCACAAATCTGGTTACAAGCTTTTTTCCTTCAACAAAATTCGACACCCTTTACTAAGATACATACTTCTATTTATACTAAAAATAACTAGGTCTTTAGGTCTTGAGCTGTGTTTCTTTGCTGAGTAGCTTGAGACTTGTGTTTGTTGTGTGAGTGAGATCCCAAGCTTCATCATATCCATTCATTTTGTGTGTCCTCCAAGGTCTCAAATCATAGCCGTTGATCAATTTGTCCAATGAGGTGGTTTGAGATTGCCAACATGTCACTTGGATGCATATGAGGTGGGGTGAAGTGGGATTAATGGGTTTTGGCAGTTTGTTGCAGGATTGAGGGGTAGAAGACAAGGGAATAGTACCCTTTTGTCTTTGGCGGGAAAAAGGGTTATACCCTGTTTTTGTTTGAAGGTGCAGGGTAGGAGTATGGGAAGTTGTCAAAACCAATCCCTCAAGTTGTATGTGTTAATTGCATATTTAGTCCTTGTGGTGGTGAAAGGTTTGGAATTTTGGCAGAACTAGTCCCTTAGAGTGTTAGTTGTCATTGCAAATTTGGTCCTTGTGATATAACAGCCGTTTAAGTCGTTTGGGATTTTTGTTTATCATTGGGCCGGTTTATGTTTTAAAAGGAAGTTGGGCTTTTTAAGCACTAAGGGCTCATAAGTCTTTGATATTAACCCTTAATGGGCTGCCCCGGCCCATTAGATGGGTAAGGGTGACCCATTAAGAATTTATTCGGCTACGGCTTCGACTTTGACCTTTGACTTTGTGGGGTTGACTTTGACTTTGACTTTTGTTGACTTTGCCTTTTCCACGCTTTTCCATTTCGTGCTCGGTTTTGTCGTTTTTGGCTTGATTTTTCGTCCTTTTCTCGGATATCCGTTTCCTGCACAATATAAATGAAAACATACAAATACAAAGAATTTTTGGTACGTTTTTAGTCATTTAGGTCCGGTTTTAATGGAAAACGGTATGTGTAATTAAGCACATACCAACCGCTCTTTTATCTTCTGTTAATTTACTTGCGTAGGTTAAAGGGTCTTGAATTAATTGTAGTAACCATCAAACCCATGCCAGTCTCTCAGGCTGAAACCCCCCTTTTACCTGTTAGAATTAGGAGTAAAACTAACATAGGATTAACATATGTTTGACTTAAATTAGAATTAACTTAGATTAGATAACCAAAATATTAATAAATTGAGAGATTTAACCTCGCTTCAAGTGTTCGACACCCTACTTACCAAGAATCTATCACCGACGGGGTACATTGCCCGTTAAAGTGTTGTTTTTGGTTGTGTCGGCAAAATATAAATTTAATCTTGATTTTTATTTTATATTTTGGTTTTTAGCATTAGATCTAACCCTTAGGAGTAGTGTAAATTAGATTAGTGTATATTCTTGTATATTTTGTATATTTGTTAGTTTAATTGTTTGCTTGTATATTTGTATGTTTAATTTAATTGTTTTCCTAATACACTGTTCTGGTCGAGAACTCAATACGGCGTATCCACTTCCATTGGATACGGCATATCCAACTTTCTGTCCAATACAACGTATTCACTCAAAAGATTAATACGACGTATTTACATCTATTGAATACGGCGTATCGATCATCTGAAACAGAATCAGAATCAAAGTTTTCATATTTGATTTTCGTGCTAAAATTTTTTCTATCTTTCTTCAGAGCAAATCCTGCTGATATTTTTACCTTTGTTACAGATAATACTTATCAGAACTAGTTGATTGAAGGAGATATGGCAGACAAGAAAATGGAATCAACTATGAAAGAATTCACGACTAATGACCAAAAAGATTACTATTCTAGGATTACATGCATTACGGTTAATGGAAAGAACGCCTATGAGCTAAAAGGAAAATTCCTTGATGATTTGCACAATAATGCATTTGATGGAACCAATGGAGAAGAAGCAGTCAAGCATATCGAATACTTCCTCAAAATTGTTGACCCGATTGATTTACCCAATGTAAATCATGATAAGCTTCGAGTTGTTGTCTTTCCAATCTCATTAGTTGGTGGAGCTAGGAGATGGTTTGATAAAATTAAAGAATCAGTTGATAGTTCGGTCGATTTAACTGCCAAATTCTTTGGAAAATACTACTCGCCTTCTCGCACTGACAATACTGACACACAGATGATTAGATAGGACCCTACTAACCTCAAGTTTGAAAATTGGTTGGCCTCAAAGTTTGTGAACTACAAAACTATGGATATATTCACTAAAGGAGCTTTGTGGGATTATTGGAAAATGGGAAGTGACGAAATTGAGCCAACGGATGATGAATCTTCCAATTTTGAGGAAACTAATCACGATGATGAACAAGAAATTGGTGAAAATTTTCGGATTGAAACAAACATGTTCGATTATGAAACACCGTTGTGCGAAAAATTCAAAGAGTTCAATTACCTACTCAAGATAGATCCTGATCTCCTTACTAAAGACATTGAGGGATTCAAACTTATGAAGAATACAAGGATGACTGGATTTATGAATGGAATTAAAACGTATCTTGGGTGGACGAGAAACCATAGACTAACACATGAGTATAGAAAGAACCAAAACCAGTAAAACATACTTGCAAGCCTTTTAATTATAAAACTGGATGTAAGGAATGGCCAACATGTAGTTAGAAGAATGATGGATACTGTAATGGAGGAAACTTACCTGGAGCTTACATTGTTGGAAATTTGCTCCATTACCAAGATTATTAATGGTACGAAGCATTGAAGGATAGCGAGCTAAAAGAGCAAGCTTTAAGAAATAAAGCTATCATGGAAGGCTTAATCAGTGATGATGAATCATGCAATGATGGTTGGAAAAGATGGGAAAGCCATGAGATTACCTAGCACGATCACGATGAGATAAATTATGAGAATGAAACTCATGATGAAAAACAAGAGTTATGTGAACTGCCTGTATGCAATATGAGAAGATTTAAGATGATCAAGTATTCATTTGAACAAGACGAAGAGTATGTTGCTATTAAAGAAGATGAATACGATGATTTGGCGAGAACAAGTGAAGATGCATGCCGAGCATATCAAGAAATATTTCGCATGATGGACGAAGGATGGATGGTGGCTAGAGCTGGGTGATAAAAAGCTGAAGAAAAGTCTAACTTAAAGACTTCGCTGTAAACAAAAGTGCTTCCCGGGAGACAACCTAGAATGTTATTTATTTGTATTGAGTCTGTCTTCCCAGACATCAATACGGCGTATCCGCTCCATACCATACGGCGTATTGATTGTCTGGACGTTATCAGTCTTTACTTTTTATGCACTTTAAAAACATTATTTTCAGTTCTGGAAATACGGCGTATTCATTTACATGATACGGCGTATTCACCAGTCTGACTCGTATTTAGTTTGTTTAGTTTAGTTTAAAATAACCATAGGTACCAAGATAGGAATGCACGTTTTTCCTATTTTACACAGGACCTCGTGAAAGAAATATCGACGAATATTGGTGGAGAATTCAAAAATCTGGAGATCTTGAAGTGTTGGAGTCTTGAAACCTTAAGGAGGTTGTTCAACACAAAGTCTTGCTCAATAAATCTACATGGAGAATCTACCGAGCAAATATCAGGAGAGTTTCTCATTCTAATTCTTTTTAATTCCTGTTTTTAATGTTTTATCTATACAACGAGGATGTTGTATAATTCAAGTAGGGGGATGGGAATTAGAATGTATACTTGTCCCTAGATTTCACTCTAAAAGCTAAATAACGCTCAAATTAAAAAAATCAAGCATACTTTTGTGAAATTACCTGTTACATAACTCACACACAATAACCCTTATTAGATATTGTGAGGATTCAACCTTATCCGTTTCCAAATGTTTACCCAAATTCCACAAAATATAAGTGTGCCGGTGATGTTGTAGACTTTAGAACTTAGCTTGGTATATCACTCAAGACCGCAATAATGAGTACTATGGATTTAGATGGAGTAACTTGTTTAAATTGGTAAATTTTAGGATTACACCCAAAACGCCTATTCATGTTACTTATTAACTAACTATACCGGTTAGTTAACCCCCGTATAAACCCCTTTTTTCCTCTCATTTTAAGATTAAGATAACCCCTATGAACAACCGAGAGCAATAATCCTTTAGGAATTACACCAACTTGTTTGTTTCGTTACACCTTTACACCTTAGCCTACCCTGTTAGATTAAGTCTATTTACAGTTGCTAGTTGCTTAAAGTGTAAAGTATGTATTTCCCGAGTCTTGTGTCAATTTTCTATCTTTGGTACGGTTGGAAGAAATTTGCACATCGCAAATAGGAATGTATAAAGTAGTCAAAACTCGTGTATTTTTGCTACCATCACAATTAATGGTACGTCTGAAGAATGAAGAATTATCGAAAGAGTTATTCGGAATTATTATGATCATGAAGATGGTGAAACTACTCCGAGTTTCGTACATAGTTAGATGCATACAAAAATCGAAAAATTAGAAAAATCGCAACAAAAAAGAGAAGGAAAGTTTGAAGATAATCGTTTCGCATTTACCAAAGGAATTATACGAAGGATCAATTATTCATTGATACGTCTTATAAGTCAACGATGTAAAGTGTTGTATAAAGTGAAAGATATCGCCACTTGCCTTGTAAAGTATGTAAAGTATGAGATAAATGGGAAGTTGACCGTTATAGGAACGCTAACTTAGGTTGTTGTTTTTGATCTATGATCAAGACGTTTATAAAGAGTTGTGTCTTTATCATGGTAACGATCGGGAAAAAGTGTCTAGCAACTTGTATTTTAGACTTAATCTATTTGTTTCGTAATTTTTATTTAACAACAATTTATTTCCCTTTCCTAATTATTAACCATGGGTTTTACGCGAATGAGGATGTGTACGAGCATGCATGTCTATTCCGTCATTACGGCCATTTATGCATGTCTCAACTGCCTTGTTGGTTTATTACTATTGGTGAAAGTTAGAAAATCCCTACCCTATATCATTCTTCATCCTAACCCTTAGTTAAACTCGAATAAGGATGTAATCGAACACACATGTCTATTCTGTTGTTACGGCCATGTATGTGTGCTTCAGCTGCCTTGTTGGTGTGGTACTTTTGGTGAAAGATTGTAGAATGATCAACCCTTAACCTTATATATAAAAACTCATTTTACCTCTATAAACTTGTTACTCCTTAGCTCTAGTGGTGGAGATGTGTATCCTTGTCAAGCTTATGATAGAATACTCGTCACGACCGAGCAATTGAGCGAATTAGTTACATGTTACCACATAGATTAGTTGAGTGATTTGAGTGTTTTCATCTACCTATTTCGTGAGGTGTTTGGTTGTGTACTTGTAATAGATCAAATAAACGCTTAATGGAAAAATCCTTAGGGATACATTTTATAAACTTCTAAAGGATACTTGAGGACAAGTAGGATTCAGGTGGGGGATATTTGATGACATTAAATAATGTCACTTTTATAGCATCGTTTATCCCATGATTCTTACCCACTTTGTATAATTATTGCATGAATTGGTACTTAATTGGTTAAAGTTGTTATTTGTAGTAATTATCGAGCATTTGAAAAAATACAAAGAAAATGATGTGTTTTGAAGCATAAACGAAGAGTTTGAGAAAGTCACGAATTCCGACATCAATACGCCGTATCTAAAGACTTTGAATATCTTAAGACCATTGCCTGACTTTGAGAATACGCCATATCCACATCAGCAGATAATGTCTCAATAGCCGTATCCAGAAGGAACCCCGTATCCATTAATCGGATATGGCGTATCCAAACCAGCTTAAGAAAACTATGGAATATTTTATTCGTGGAGCACACGCCAAGTTACCCGAATCCACCGTATTAGATTTCAATACACCGTATTGACCAATTTTCAGATTCTATAAATACCAAATCCTAAATACGATTTAGGGTATGTTTTTAACTACTAAGGTCGATTTTTAGAAGATAAAAGAAGCCAAGAAGGTGCAGCAACATGCTTCAATCCATAAGGAAACCCTTGTAATTCATATATTCTTGATAATCTTTCAATCTTTGGTATCATTCGTTAACTCGGTTAGTTTACCTTGTTTGATTCGATTATTGTGTTTGTATTCATCACAATGGTTATTGGCTAATACCTTTAGGTATTAGCCATATATATGAAGATTTCAATGTTTGGTTTGTTTATCTCGATTGCTTAATTTATCATTGGTTATTGATTATGTTTATCACGTGATGCTCGTTTATGTGCTTTAATATGCGTTCGATCCATATCTTCATATATCTACTACTTTCTAAATACAAAATGTCCGTTACAGGGTGCTCACCAACGGATTCAGACCCCAGACAGGGTTGTCAAACCCAATAGATCTATTTAATGCATTAGCGTTCACCTCGCAATGCAATTAACGGTTCATGAAATAAGGGACTTCGACAATAACAACTTATGCGGAAACAATCTCGTGTTTTTTTTAATGGGTTCCAGGCATCCATAAAAAATCATATGTGTTTGATTTTATAAAACAAACATGCATCCTCCTCGCGGGTTTTAAAACAATTAAAAGATTTAAATACGAGGCTATGAACTCACCTTAAGCAAAAGATCCAAATTAATCAAATCAATCAAGCGCAAGTAACTTCACGTCTTTACGGAACTATATAACATTCATATATAGCAGCACGTGACTAAATATATATTAAATCATTATATTGCATACTTGCATATATATATATATATATATATATATATATATATATATATATATATATATATATATAGGGGGACTTTCTTTTCAGAACCATTCTTAGTGCGAGAACTGACAGAACCACCAAAAACATACATGCACGTCTTTTAAAAATCAAAAAAATACATGAAAATCATAAGAATCCACCTATGTTCTTCAGTATCATCATGAACTCTTCCTCTTTTTTCACAAAAAACTTACACACGGCCGCAATATTGTTGTTGCACGCCTTATAAGAACATACATGCACACCTTCAAAGAAAAATTTTGTATTTCCAATTTCTTATCAAATTCTTTATAACAACTATGTTTTTTTTAAACATATATGTTGTTTTTAGAACATATGTGCAAAAATACAATTATTGAAGGCGTGCATCCATGTTTTTGGTGGTTCTGTCAGTTCTCGCATTAAGAATGGTTCTGAAAAGAAAGTCTCACTATATATATATATATATATATATATATATATATATATATATATATATATATATATATATATATATATATATATATATATATATATATATATATACATATACCCTATAAGTACTCAAGAATAAATAAAACGCATTTGCTACCAATCCCAAGTGCGACGCAAAACATTTCACTTTGACGCACTTAACAATATTATAACATTTTCCATAAAGTTTCAATTTTTAGAAAGTTACTGAAAGTAAGGATAATATAATCCGAACTTCATATTTTGTTACAAATTAACTAACATTACGAACCCTTGCTCATTATAGACTTTATTCAAAAGTTTACGCAAGTTTGACTTTCAAAAGTCAAACTTCGTAGTTGACTTTTAACCCCAAAATACCCAAACTTGATTCGGCCGTAAAACGTTCGTTATTAAGAGTTACGTGACGATCCACCTAGCGAAACGGAGCTTAGGGCGAACACTATCACTTAACATTATCAAAAATAACTTTCAAAAATTTCTCGACTCGCTACGGTCAAGTCAAACTTTCTGGTCAAACATGGTCAACCCAAAACCCATGAAAACGACATTTTTTATGAAATCCGACTATCAAAATACACTTAACTAGTCTATATAAATATACCAAAACCATCAAAATTTAGTCAAAATCAAATACGCTTTCAATATTTTCCGCACTTGAATCATTTAGCAATAATCATAATATATGCATTATAACTAAATAAATCTACACATAAACATAAATGAGTGCTCACAATGCTATAACAAAGATCAAACTATGGGTTCCCCTTGGTTTTTGAATTCAGACGCAACCCAACAACCAAACCAAACCCTTTTTCAAACAACCAACACCAAAATAACGACAATCTAACTAATCTAATCACTCCCTTATACACGAAAACACCAAGAACCAACCAAAAATTCAACTTCTTCAAATCTTATTGCATGTGAGGTTTCTATAGTGGGTTTTGTAGCTCTTGAAATAAGGATTAAGAATATATAGTTTGATTGTATTGCATGTCGGAAAAAGTGACCGGAAATTGTATTGTGGTGGGTGGCCGGTCGAAGAGAGCTAGGGAGGAGGATGAAGATTTTTTTTTATTAAAAGTGTTATAGTGTATGTATGTTGTCCTATTTATAGGAAAACAACTTTGGAAACTTGGCAATTTAAGTCCCTCCATTCTCAATCTCTTTTAAAACTAATACAAAGCGTTATTTTGTTAATAAAATTGGCCAACAACTCGGGTCACACCACATTAGTAAATATTCTAAATCCGTCCCACTAATTTTACTTTAAAACGTTTAATAAATCGTTAAACCTCGTAAAACACGACCTTTAAACACGGTTTTTACAAAAACTCAGGGAAACGTCATAAATACAAAAATAACACATTCACGCTCTCGGAGCAACAATATAAAAAATTTTGACTTTCTTAGACACTAAAAACAAATAGAAACTAAATCACGGATTGAAATTACCTTATAAATGGAAATTCTCATCAAACCTTATATAGTATAAATGACTATAACTATTTACGTAGCAAAAATAATTATCGTAGTTCGGGATAAACGTTGACCTGAAACTCGGGTTGTTACATTCTCCCCTCCTTTAGGGAGCACCGTCCCGGTGCTCAGCTTGACTTATCCGCTTTACTCGCTTCGTCCTTACTTGTAAAGAGATGAGGGTACTTTTTCTTAATCTGATCCTCACGTTCCCAAGTAAACTCTGGACCTCTTTGCGAATTCCAACGAACTTTAACAATTGGTATCCTACTTTGCTTAAGTCGCTTGACCTCTCTATCAACAACTTCCATCGGTTCTTTAATCATATGCAACTTATCATCGAGTTGAATCTCATCCATCGGAATAATAACATCGCCTTCCGCTAGACATTTCTTAAGATTTGAAACATGAAAAGTACTATGAATCCCCTTCAACTCTTCAAGTAATTCCAACGTATAAGCTACAGGACCAACTCGAGCTAGAATATTGAATGGACCAATATAACATGGACTCAACTTTCCGCGTTTTCCAAAATGCACAACGCCCTTCCATGGCGATACCTTAAGCAGTACCTTATCACCGACTTCAAATTCGAGTGGCTTAAGTCTCCTATCCACGTAGCTTTTCTGGCGACTACGGGCAGTTAATAAGCGGTGCTTAATTTAAACGATCTTCTTGGTCGTTTTGCGGATCAATTCTGGACCGGTGAGTTGGCTATCCCCAACCTCACTCCAGCATACCGGTGATCTACATTTCCATCCG
>BQNB010033922.1:0-20834 GCA_026074375.1 Tanacetum coccineum
AAAGCTAGAATTCAACATATTCGATCGGGTCAAAAATTACTTCTTATTCTCACCAACGGAAAACCTACATTCGTGTCTTAACACTTATTATTTTTTCAAATACTAATATATATATTTTTTTTTCATTTTATTCATTTTTTTTTCTACAAATAAAAACTTAAAAATTTAAAATTTTTGCTATTTTTGTGGGAAAACGGGCACGTGAGAACAAAACAATAAGCAAGCAACATCAAATCGATAGATTCCCTCCCCAAACTAAAACAAAACATTGTCCTCAATGTTTAAGGCGGGTCTCTACGCAAATCTAAGCCGTTTATTAATTATGCAAAGATAAACGTGAATCGATAAGATGAAAGGATATCGGATCTCCCCAAACTAATTTCAAACAAAGGATAGGAAGCTCGAGTGAACCGGGACACAACACCGAACACGAGAGGCTTCAAAAATTGTTGGTTCAATCCTACAAATAATCACAAGCACAAACAACGAAAAATCGGAAGAGTACAAGCCTCTTCACATCACAACACATTTGTTAGAAAATAGAAAGAAGAAAGAAAATGGATAAGCATGGGGTGAACTCCCACGAAGCGGCTTGTTTTTGTTCACCGAGTCGCAAGCTCGACTCGATCCCTGCATTCATTTGTCCTTAGGGAAAGTTTGGAGATCCGGGATAACCAACGGTGGCATATCCCCTCCAAAATAATGTTTGAGACGGTGGCAATTTACTTTGAAATTTGAGCCATCGGGGTGAGATAATTTGGCAGTGCCATATGGAAAAACTTCGGTTATAGTGAAAGGGCCGGACCAACGGGACTTAAGCTTACCAGAGAAAATCTTCAATCGGGAGTTGAAAAGTAAGACTTGATCACCAACATTGAAGATTCGATTTTTGATCTTAGAGTCGTGAAGTTTCTTCGTCTTCTCCTTGTAGATTAATGAATTCTCATAAGCTTGATCTCGAAGCTCGTTAAGTTCGTTAAGTTGGAGCTTTCGATGATCACCTGCGGTCTTGAGATCGAAATTGGCATGCTTAAGAGCCCAATATGCCTTGTGTTCTAATTCAACCGGTAAGTGACATGATTTTCCATAAACTAGCTTGTAGGGCGTGCATCCGATCGGAGTCTTATAAGCGGTTCGAAATGCCCACAACGCATCGTCTAATTTGTCGGACCACGAGGCACGGTTTTCGCCAACCGTTCTTTCTAAGATTCTTTTAAGTCCACGATTCGTCACCTCGACTTGACCACTAGTTTGAGGGTGGTAAGCGGTAGAAAGACGATGTGTGACACCATATTTAGACATAACTCTATCAAACTTGTCGTTACAGAAATGGGTCCCACGATCGCTTATAATAGCTCTCGGTGCACCGAATCGGGAGAAAAGGGATTTCAAAAATTTGACAACTACCCTAGCATCGTTGGTGGGGAGCGCCTTGGCTTCAACCCATTTGGAAAGATAATCGACGGCTACAAGGTTTCTTAAACATCTCGACTTGTTATCCCGTCATATCATCAATTTGACAGCAGAAGGGGATCTTAGGTAGTTTAGTGATATAGGAGCATGGTATGCCATAAAGGATTGTGCCCAATATGATAAAAAAATGTAGCAACCCAATAAGCGTTATTTCTGATGAAACAATAGCAAATCCAAATGCTCAAATAGTTAGGGATGATGTGGTTAGGGTACAGGTACCTAGGTGCATGGCATGGTTAGATTATGATGAGCATGTAGATAGCCTAAGTACGATGGATAATAAGGTAGGATTTAAAAGCCCTAAGAGTACCACACAAACCCTACTGTCATTTGAGGAATACACACCGCCCGTGACTTACCCAGAAGAAGTAGAAAAGACTTTAGGAACCCCGATAAAGGTAGAACCTTTAAACAAAACAAAACTAGAGGAAGTAGGCTTGAATTGTAATTACAACACTCCTTTTAGTTCTAGGGAAGTTCCTAGTTTTGATGGACCAGAGCCTCAACCTTTACTCAATAGTCCATCCTTAGATGTAAGTCTAGGATACATAATAGGCCCCGAACCACCCATCAAACCACATAGTCTGGATAGTTTTAGGATGAAGGTAGTAGATTAGTTAACAACTCAAACACCGTCTTCACCTCACGTGGCAAATTCCCATCCTAAGGGTGTGTATAGTTATTATAACCCAGGTATAGATGACCTTAAGAGACATTATGGATTTAAATCGGGTTTATTAGAAAAAAGTGTATCCCTAGGTGTTGATATTTCAAATTGGGAGATGTTTAATGATGATTGGGGATTATAATCTAAGGAAGTTTCTCCTCTAGGAGAAGAACTTAGCTTATTTGATAGGCCAAGTGAAGTAGAGAGAGATAGAATTCTAAAAGCACACCGTTTAGAGTCTATTCTTCAACAATAAATTTTTCAACGTATGGCTAATTCTCATCACGATGTTATGTACCATTACTATCACCCGCACTTAAACTCAAGTGTAAGGGAACCCTCCCCTTTATATGTTAAATAAGGATAGAGTCAGGCTCGTGACTCGAACAAAAATAAGCGCTTTTTGGGAGGCAACCCAATATTTACTTTTCCCGCATATTAGGAGTGTCTTGTGTTTTAATTCTTTATTGTTTGTTTTATTATGTTTGGATTATTTTGTAATCATGCTTTTTTGTTTGTAACTTCGTCTTATTTGCAATCAAAGGTATTTTGCAACAAAATAAGTGTAGGGGAAATATCCGGTTTTTAGAACCAAATTCAAAATTTTAAAATAAATTATTTAGATTAATCCGCGTCAGTTTCAAGTCATATGATTGAATTATTAATTCTCAGGTTGTTATGCAGCATTTTGTACAGGAAAATAACTTATAAGAATGAGTGCAGGAAATTTTTCATCAAAAACGAAAAATGAGTTTTCACAGAGTGTGGAGACGGCGTCACGATTTACACGCGACGCCGTCACCACGATACTTGTGACGGGGTCAGGATATTCCTGACGGCGTCAAATGCCCAGTTACAAGAAAACTCAAAAATTTTAAGTATTTTTGAAAGTATAACTTGTACAACACTTAGAAAGTTTAAATTCTTTTATAAACCTGCAAAACCATGAGTTTAACAATTCTCTCATCCTATCTTTACTGTTTTAATAGAGTCGAAACCCTAAACTCTTATTGTATGTATATCTATCCCATGGATTTTACGCTTGGTGTAGTTGTCTTTGTCTTTGATTACAGGTTATATTTGATGAGAAGAAGCTTGGAAGTTCTTAGGAAGTTTCATTGGATGATTCTTGGAGGACGATTTAACCAGTTATCACATGTTTCTTCTCAATTATTAAGCAAACCAGGGGAGTACTAGTTTCTTTTACTTGTTTTCTTATCCCTTTATTTGTTTTTACGGGTACTTCTATAGAACATTGGGAACAATGTTCAACTTAAGTGTAAGGGGGGGGGATAAGCCTTAAAAACTATTATTTCATTTTCCATTTGCTTTGTCCTTAAAATGATAGGTAATATATCGAAACATAGCATAAAAAGGTAATTTTAACCAAAATTTAAATTTTTTTTAGGAGCACATACGACGAAACCGAGTTTTAATGCATCTATGGATAGGAATATATATGACTAGCACAAAAACCCTCAGAATTCCACCCTAAAAATATAAGGTTCGCCTTTAGATCTTTAGGAATTCGGGTATCCATTATTGATACCCAAGATAGTTTATACCTTTAGCTTTGTGAGCTTTAAGGAGTAATACATCATATGTGTTTATTCCATGCTTACGGATGGGTTACGTTTGGTCTTTGTAGCCTTTTCTTGGAGCATTGAGATCAGTATTAATTTTATGGTTCTGTACGATTAGTATATTAAATTCTAGAACTTTTTTTTGTGAAACATCCCGGAGGACCCCCGTCTTAGTAAGTATTAAGATTTTGCTAGCATAACTGGCATAAGGAATTAACCCATGTTTTAAACCTGTAATTGTTATGATGGTCACACTGATCATATAACTATCCCACACTCTTGCCAGCACTCATTTTTAGTGCAGGATACCCCTAGTACAACCCTCTGAGCCTATCCTTTTTCACGGTTCTTGTAATTTTCTGGTTAAGCCGGACTATTAATGAAGCAGATTGTTAAACCCTTAAAACCAATTGTTAACACCCTAATGCCTTAGCCTACTTGCTATGTACTAATCTTAGTTACATTATTGTTTTAACCCAAGTTAATTATTTGATTACACAGTTGCTAAGTCTTTACCCTTGTAAATACTATTTTGGGACGATTAGGATTCGTGGTAGTATTCATCTTATGAAGAAATTAGGAAGAAGTAATTTATTACCACAATAGAGGTCAATAAGCTCCATGTTATTTTGATTCTACTCGCAAATCGAGTCATTGGTTTAGACTTGTAAAAATGGTAGTTATGTAAAAGTTCAAGTGTAGGGGTGTATCTAGAAAACCCCCATGATGTATTATATGTTTAAGTAATAGCAGGGCAAAAGTGTACCAAAAAAATTATATATAAAAAAGTAAAAATACAATGCACGGTTGCCATTTGCTTTTGTTTATGTTTATTTTGAGTCAGAAAAGAACAGAAAGAGATTGGATGTAGAGTTGTGTAGAGTTTGTATATCTTCGTCCGAGTATTGGCTTAGCAACCAAACCAGCGTGTATTCGTATAAATAATTAGCTAACCCTTCCACTCCAAATTCACCTAAAGCCACTTAAATGTATCCCATCTGTTTTCGTTTCCATTAATTTTATCTTACATCTACACCCCACAACCCCTTAAAAGACCTCTTTGACAGTAATGAATAATGCTTGCACCTAACGGTGGAGGTTTGATCCTTTACCAAGCCTATGGTAATTTATATGCTATGACAAGTAATGAGTGTTTGTTACCGTTTCCATTATGTTTATAATTTTTTATACACCCGAGAGAAAGAGAAAATCCCAAATACTTATGTGAGTTGCTAGTATGTACTTTCCGTGCTTTGAATTACGAGGTCTAAAAGGTCGTGTTGTAAAATACTTTTAAAGAGTAGGTTAAATGACCCTCATATTGCTATTATCTAGGTAGAAAAGCCTATTTTCTTAAGGATAATCAAATCCCAAGTGTAGGGGCATTTGACGAGGTTTCTTTTTATACACTATTTCGGGGTCATTTAACCCCCTAAATCATGCAAATATGCCCAGATTATGTGCTTAATCGTTTTTTTTAGGTTTTTAGCACTAGGATGACATTTGGAGGGAATACACATGACTTGGGCTCATTTAGAGAAGAAACAGACGAGATTACAGACCTACATCAAATCCTTGAAGAAGTATTGCTTCTAAAACGCAGAGATGGCGTCACAAGCATAAAGCGACGCCGTCGTGTATAACACCCCATGTTTTCAAGTCATTGACGACGTCGATAAATCTACTATGTATTTTTAGTATTGTACGCGTTTGCTTTTAATCGTTATTGTTAAGATAAATAGCGTAAGCTAAAAATGACCAATCAATGTAAACGGGCATCAAACAATTAAGCGTTTACATCAATCAAGTATTAAATAATTATTTTGAGAATAATTATGATCATTGTTCATTTATTTTTATTGGTTACGTACATTTACTATATTTCGTGATAAAGTACGTTTAGCCATACTCGGAACCCTATTAATTAATCTACGCTTCAATAAATACCCACGAGTGTACCCAATACCCAAAGTTTAGAAAACTTTATCCATATGTATATACATATACACGTCCATATGTATATGTGTATTAACAAATTCATACGATTCCAAGTCTCACTTTAATAAACCGAACGACAACTTTTAACAAGTCTACTTCCATTTTTGCTATCAAAATATTCATAGATATTATTAGACAACTTTCCTCATTTTCCTGGGATGATCTCCACTATTTGGAGGACAAAGAACATCTCTTTTAATTACTTAGTGTAGTACAAGTTATTAGGAGTTAGTAAGGCATAGTGTTGTCTGACCAACTTTTTTGCCATTTTCCTCCCTATTGCTGCCCCCCCCCTTATGACCATTTGACCACTTGGTCTTTGAGATTTACTTGCACTTTCCTAGCTTATATACATATGTTACTTACACTTTATAAAAAGTAAAAACATACAAGTAATTCCTTGATAAAAATCAAAACATATTCTTCCTTTTTTCCTTGCTATTGCTCACGTCCCAAAATAATTCTCACAAACAAACCATACAATCTTTTTCTACAACTCATACAAGCTTTCATACACTATATCTAGATACATCAAGATAGTTAAGGGTTTGATCGAGCCTTTTACAAGTTAGTTATAAGAAAAAGGTATAGCTAGGGTTTTTATTGAAAAGTAAGGGTTTTTTGTTGCAAGGCTTGGTTTAAAAAATCTAAACAAGGGTTTAGATTGTATTTATCATCATCATACATCACTTTGAGGTTATCTTAAAATAGTTATGTCCTCTACTTTTATTCATTTTTATGTGTTTACATGTTATATATATACTAAATCACCATTTAGGACTTTTAACATATTAAATGATAACTTATTATGATTTATGATTTTGTACATTTTTTAATACTGATATGTGATTGGTAAATATCAGGAATTAATGAGATTTTAGTATGTTAAAACTGTTGGTTTTAAGTGGAAAATGTTTAAGTATAAACTAGTGATTAAAAGTTAATTAAGGAAAGTTATGATTTTATGTGAAGTTATGAACTTGTGATCTTGGACTAATGGACAAATTATGGATCTTGGACTATATAATATATCGAACATAAGTATATTATGAGTTATAAAGAAATTGTGTATTTTAAAATTGTTTAAAAAGTAAGTATAAAAAAAGTATATAATTAATTATATAAAGACACAAAAAGGAGGAGCTGTTTTGGATTCGAAATCCAAACAGTGGGTTTGACATTTTAAAAAGATATTACATCTCGTGACGATTCCAAAAAGGTAAGAAACTCGAAAAACGGATTAATAACGAAAAAGATACGCTAATTACGAGTTATACGTTGATTAAACGGATTTATAAAATAACTTTTATAAATATTATACAAAACATAAAGTTTGGTAATTTTAACAGATTATACATATTTTTAGGATTCCAAAACAATAAGAAATGTAATTTTTCGATTAAAAACAAAGAAGTTATGAATTACGCAAGTTTATATACTTAAAATGTATAATTTTTTTTTATAAAAAGTTACTGTTCATGACAGAAACATTAATTTTTGTAAACTTCATAAATAAATAGAACTTTCAATTACGAGAACGTGCTCGAAATAATTACTAAAAACGGAGCTAAAACGAATAAAATACGACGTTTATGATAATCCGAGTTTATAAAAATAATTTTATAAACTATAAACAATAAAAATTACTGTTCATCAGCAGACCCCACTTATTAAAAATGTGATAATTTTGATAACAAAGACGTGGTCGAAGGAATCGCTAAAATCAGGATTAAAACGAACAAGTTATTGCATTTACGGGTATTACGACAATTAAATTTATAAAACGTCATGAACAGTAAAAGTACTGTTCATCAGAAGGTTATAAAATATAAAAATGTAATATTTTTATACATCATCTCAATACAAAGACATGGACGTTAAGAACGCGAGAAACAGGTTTAAACACGGAAATTTATGCTTGTTTTACTAAAACGATAATTATAACGTATTTCACGGCTGTCCAACTAAACAATCGATTTCTAATTGGAAAATAGGCGGTGATGAGCTATATAGTACTTATGGTGGTGACCAAAGTACTATATTATAGGGGTTTCATAATGAGGCCTCTTCGGGTGGGGTATGACGAGTTGTTGGATTTACTATTTAAGTTCCTAGCTCCTCATCGTATAATGACCTTTAAATTATGATAGCTACCGAACGATAGTATGGATGTAACTACATCGACTTGTATATGATGCTAGTTAATCGAAGCGATTAGTGCTTATAGAATTTGTTAATCTTAGGTTGCATTCGATCTATTTATGTGGACGCCGCTATCTGTGATATTTGATTATTCGTAACTCAAGGTGAGTTCGTTGCCCCACTTTTTTACGATTTTCAATGATTATAACTTTGGGTGGAAACATGCTTCTGTTTTATAAATTGGACTCATGTGTATATTTTATATTGAATACGTGTTTTCCTAGAGTAGCGGTAACCACAGTTGAGCCCATTATCATGAACTGTCAATTGCTTGGATGTTGTTAGAATTGATTATGTGAGCGCGATGTTATAATTCGATCTATTTGGAATGACATCTCCCGTTCGGAGTGATTTGCTATCAAGGGAACATGAAACGTTATAGCATGAGGATTTGGGATGTTTAGGGCTTGAACTATTCTGATCGTGGCAGAATAGCAATAATTTATTATGCGGATCGAATTGTCGAGCTTCAGTGTCATGAGCTTAGGAAAACGTAATCGGATTTTGTGATGTCTGCATTTGTTGCTTTATCACGGGGAAAGTCTTGCGGTCCTGCATATTATATTTTACTAACCTATGAATTTACCAACATTTTTGTTGACGTTTTAAAGCAATGTTTTCAGGTGGTCAATAGGCACGAGGTGCCAGGGATACATTGGTGGTTTTGATTTGGATATCATGCATTAAAGATTTTGTCGCATTACATTTTGTATAACTGTTATGGGCTAGAAATCTTTGTATTTTGAACAAGTGGACAAGTGAAGCTTCGGCTTATGTAACAAATACTTTGTTAAATCCAATGTATCAGTTTTAAAGGACTTTTTGGTCGTTCTATATACATCTTGTGTTATTGATTTATGAAGTAACACGCCCCGGACCCTTATTCCGCTGCGACCCAATTTGGGGGTGTTACATCGTGATCCATCTAGTGACGACGTCAGAGATTTAGTAACGGCGTTGGGACGTAGCCGACTCAATGAGGATCTAGAATCATCCACGTAGCGACGGCGTCAGGATTACAACGCGACGCCGTCGCAGCGATATCTCTATATATACTAAACCGATTTTAGGTTTTCAAGTGTGTAACTTTATATAACTTTTGGGAGACGAACCTTCGCTCTTATTTGATACGGGTGCCGATCGGAGTTTTGTGTCTACTGTATTTAGCTCCCAAATTGACATCACGCCATCTACCCTAGATCACTATTATGATGTCGAACTAGCTGACGGGAGAATAATTGGGTTAAACACTATCCTTAGTGGTTGCACATTAAACTTCTTAAACCACCCATTCAACATAAACTTAATGCCTGTAGAACTTGGTAGTTTCGATGCTATAATCGGTATGGATTGGTTGGCGAAGTACCAACCGGTCATTGTGTATGCCGAGAAGATTGTTCGCATCCCCTGGAGAAATGAAACCTTAATCATACACGATGATAGAAGTAACCAGGGATATGTGACACGATTAAACATCATTTCGTGCACTAAAACGCAGAAGTACATGCAAAAAGGATTTCCTATCTTTTTGGCACATATCACTGCAAAAGAGGTTGAAGACAAGTCGGAGAAGAAGTGACTTGAGGACGTGCCAATAGTTCGAGACTATCTTGAAGTATTTCATGAGGACTTGTCGGGTCTTCCTCCGACTCGACAAGTGGAGTTTCAAATTGATTTGGTACCTGGTGCTGCACCTGTAGCACGGGCACCTTATTGATTGGCGCCTTCCGAATACGTACCTACTTAACAAGATATTATGCTAACCCATTCTTTATGATAGTCCTTGTAGAACTCAAAGGATGCAGTAGCTGATTTTGCTAGTAAAAAGACTATGAAGAACCAGCAAATGAGGGTGAAAGAAATGGTCAAGAGAAAGGAGGAGCTTCAAATAAAGAAGATGACCAGAATGTGCAAAATTTTAGAGCTGGATTGGATAATTTGCTTGTTCAACAGAAGGAAAGGTTTATGCTAACGCACTTAACAGAGATAGTTATGTTAGTCTATATGTTAGTACTGCTGGGCATAATTTTACAATGCTAATCGATCTCTCCTACTGATCATCTCATACTGATTTGGTGGTTACTAGTATCTTTAGTTCTTTCAGTGGAATATGATGATGAAGATGTGGGTGCAGAGGCTGACCTTAACAACTTGGAAACCACCATGAATGTCAGTCCTATTCCCACAACCAGAATTCACAAGGATCATCTTAAAGACCAGATCATTGGAGACATAAATTCAGCTACTCAAACAAGGAAGATGACCAAGATTTCTGAAGAACATGTTATGGTCAGTTACATCAAAAAGCAAAGGAGAACAAGTCATAAAGATTATCAGAACTGCTTATTTGCATGTTTTCTCTCTCAAAATGAACCCAAAAAGGTGATTCAAGCTTTGACAGATCTAAGCTGGATATAAGCAATGCAAGAAGAGCTTCTGCAATTTAAACTTCAAAAGGTTTGGGCACTTGGTGGATCTTCCTAAAGGCAAGAGGGATATTGGAACTAAGTGGGTATATAAAAACAAGAAAGCTGAGAAAGGAATTGTAGCTAGAAACAAGGCAAGACTGGTTGCACAAGGTTACACCCAAGAAGAAGGCATTGATTATGATGAGGTTTTTGCTCATGTTGCCTTGGTTTGAAGCAATCAGGTTATTTTTTTGCCTCTATTGCATCATTTATGGGATTTATTGTGTACCAGCATGGATGTGAAAAAGAGTGCCTTTTTATATCGGTACTATTCGAATAGGGGGTATATCTGTTGACCAACCTCTGGTTTTGAAGATCTAGAGTTCCTTGATAAGGTTTATAATGTAGAAAAAGATTTATATGGTCTACATCAAGCTCCTAGAGCCTGGTATGAGACCTTGTCTACCTACCTATTAAAAATGGATACAGAAGAGGCACTATAGATAAACTTTGTTCATCAAGAAGGATAGAGGTGATATCCTGTTAGTACAAGTGTATGTTGATGATATCATCTTTGGGTCTACAAAGAAGTCTTTATGTGTTGAATTTGAGCAGATGATGCACAAGAGATTCCAGATGAGTTCTATAGGGGAGCTCACTTTCTTCTTAGGGTTGCAAATCATGCAAAAAGATGATGGAATCTTCATCAGCCAAGACAAGTATGTGGCTGATATATTGAAGAAGTTTGATTTTGTCACTGTAAAGACAGCACGCACTCCAATTGAGACTAACAAAGCATTGCTTAAGGATGAAGAAGCTTAGGATGTGAATGTTCACTTATATAGATCAATGATTAGATCATTGATGTACTTAACAGCTTCTAGGCCTGACATAATGTTTGCTGTTTGTGGCTTGTGTATCGGTTTCTCGAGTTACTCCTAAAGTTCTTCACATCTTTTATGTTTGTTGAAGAGAATATTTGATACTTAAAAGGTCGCCTAAATTGGTGCATTTGGTATCCTTTGGATTCACCATTTGACTTGGAAGCTTTTTTTGATAGTGATTATGTGTTGGAGCTAAGCCTTGATCAGAAAATCCACAACATTGAGGTTATAATTTCTTGGCAAAAGGTGTTTGATTTCATGGGCAATGTAAAAGCAGGACTATAGTTAGCAAATTTCTACTACTGATAAGCAGAGTATGTTGTGACTGCTAATATGCATATTTGTGGGCAGGTGTTATTTTTTTTTTTTTTTTTTTTTTTTTTTTTTTTTTTTTTTTTTTTTTTTTTTTTTTTAGATCCAAAATTAAATAAGCTTATTATGGGTTCAAATTCAATGATCACCAAGATTCACATTGATAATGAAAGCACCATTTGTATTGTGAAGAATCCAGTGTTTCATTCTAAAACTAAGCACATTGAAATAAAGCACCATTTCATTAGAGATTCTTATGAGAAGAAGTTGATTCACGTGATCAAGATTCCACACAGACACAAATGTTGACAGATCTTCTATAACAAGGCTTTTGATGTTAGCAGATTTAACTTTCTGATTGCTAGATTGGATTCGTAATCTTGAAAGTATTGTTTGAGGGAGGTTTAATTAAGATTAGATGAAAGGAATGTATCATTAAGCAGAAGTGGGTAAAGGGTCAGGAAATCCTACTGAACCCCAACATACATCCACAACTGTATCACTATCCCATCGTCACGACTCATGACTTGAACCCTATCACTGTTCTATCACAATCTTAACCCAAAAAGACTCAAAAACCTAGGAAAGCCAAAAGGACTACTGAGATATCTCAGTCTAAGTGGACCTATTCACCTTGTTGCAAATGAGACTGTCTATAAGGAGTGGGAAGGACAAATGGAATGGGCTGCCACTATTGCTTCCTAGCTTAGAACAGAGCAGGACAGTGGTAACTTTAATAGACCCATCCATGAAACACTTAATGAATTCTTCCTCTAGGGAATGATTTTGGGTATGGTCCCAGGTGCCAATATACCACATTGGGGGATGCATTAGCTCAAAATTTGTCTTGAGGCTGCATCTAAACAAATCTAAAGAACCACCTCTCTCAAGAGTTAACACACTTAGAAGTGGGGAGGACAGCATGAAATAGAGGAATTGATGGAACTTTGTACAAAAAATTACTCTGAAAGGATTCTTGTAATAAAAACAGATTACGAGTGACTTAGTGAGAATAACGAAATGAGGGAGTATAGTGAGTGAAAAATAGAAGAGAGTTATGTGATAATATAAAAACAGGATAGAGTGATATTTGGTGAGGAAAAGAAAATAGAGATATATGTGAGAGTTTTAATAAAAACAGAAAAAGAGCTTGTGAGAATAAAAATTGATTATGGAAATGCTTTTTGGAAAGAAATTGAGGTTAATGCTGGTGTCTTAAAGCTAATGCTGCTCAGCTTATAGCTTAATGATGCTAAGCTTAAGTTAATTTTGTTAGGCTTAATTTACTGCTGCCCGTATTAGTTTTGCTGGCTAGGCAATTCCACTTAATATGTTAGGCATAAGTTAATTGATGCCAGGAATAACTTCAACCGCGGGTTAGTTAATACTGTTCGCTTAATTAATGCTGCCAGTTCAAGTTAATGCTGTTAGGCGTGGTTCAATTATATTTGATTTAAGGGTTTCAGTCACTCGTTCATTCGATTTTACACCTTGTTATCCTCTATAATCATAAACCCTAACTCAGTTTCATCTTTAATCATCAAAACCCATCACAATGTCGACCCCAAAGTTTGCTAAAACTCACAATTTGGTTGTGTTTTTAGAGAAGAGCAGCAAGAAGTGAAACCCAAAAGAACGTAATAGATGATTGAGGGGAAATTATGAGTTTCTAAATGCAAGAAGTTCTGTCTCAATATGGTTAAGGTCCAATCCAACCATTTATACTACCTGTATTGAACAGTTCTGGACACCTGCTAAGGTCAAAACAGTTAATGGGGAATAACATATACACGCTCTAGTAGACAAGAAAAAGGTAATCATCTCTGAGACAAGTATAAGGAGTGATCTTTAAGTTGGTTTATTGCTTATGAAGGAACATATTGTCTACCCACTGCTACACATTTTGCGAATTGGGGGAAAAGTAATGGGGTTATGAAATATCTTACTCAAAAGCTTACCATTATTATAAAGCTTTATTTCTCATACTAATGGGAAATTTCTCATCCATACTATCCTACAATGCCTTTGTGGTTAAGACTAACATTCCTGGAATGAATTTAGTAGCACTATGGCATCTGCTATCATATGTCTTGCCACAAACTAAAAATTCAACCTTTCCAAGTACATTTTTGACAATATGGTGAATAACTTGGATGGTGGGGTAAAATTTCTCATTTACCCAAGATTTGTGGGCAAGTCTTACATGGCAAACATTAGTAGTGGGAATATGTCCAAGCACAAGTGGTTTTTATGTTACATTTCCCCACACCAAGAAAGTGTTTGCTAACATGAAAGGGACTATGCAAGGGTTTTTCTGGTAGGGTTACATCACTATTCTCCAACAATAATGGTTACAAGCTACTGATGGAAATAGGTGCAGATTCAGCTACTCTTTCTGATTCCCATTCAAACCCTATTATCAATAAAAACATTCATCCTCTAAACCTTATAAGATAAAGAATCAAGAAGGAAAACACAAAGGTAAGGCAGTGTTCCTACAGAGCCTACTTCTGAAAGAGACTACTCTGAGGAACATGTTCTTATACCAATTTCCTTTGATCCACCTCCAAGTGGTGAGGTTATTGACAACTTGTCCTGAATTGATGAGTTTGTGTACCAAACCTACAGAGAAGGTCCTTGATTTGCGAATACCGCAAGACTGCTCAAGCAAAGGACGATTACTAGTGTAAAGAAGAGAGTCATACGCAGTTGGAAAAGAGTAGGAAGTCAGATCTTCAGGGACTAAGAGGTTAAGGAAAGGTTGGTTCCTCTAGAAGGGTAGAATCTCTAATGATGCCAGTTTGGCGTGCCATTAGGTGGATGCATCTAAACAGGGAGAAATGAGATCTTGATGCTGATGCAGAAGAATTGATTTTTAGGTGAATGAGGACTCAAGAGATGATTGATGACACCTGATGTTTGATATCAGGTGTGTTGGTAAGAGCAAGAAAGTGTGTTTGAAAAGGTCGGTTTAAAGAGCCTGTAGGTTTGTGGTTGCTACACTACAAACTGTCAATTCTAGTTAGTTTACTGATAAGGGGTTTAGTTACTTCTGCCTGTGCCTGAGTGTTGTAATTGCAGGACGAAATTCGACTCTTGCTCAAACTTTGATTGAGATCAAAATTGAAAAACCCAAGACTGTTACAACTGTTGCTACAACAGTTACATCTGTTAGACCAAGGGCTAAGGGAATTATATTTCATGATCAAGAAGAACACGTACCTGCATCTACAAAAACATTTTCTTCTTTCAACAATCATAACTTCCACAAGTAAAAGACAAAGGCAAAGGAAAAATGGTAGAGCCTGAAGTACCTTTGAAGAAGAAAGATCAAGTTGCTCTTGATGAAGAAATAGCTAGAAATCTTGAAGCTCAGTTGCAAGCTGAACTTATTGAAGAAAAGAGGCTTGCAGGGCAAAAAGAAGAAGAAGCCAACATAGCTTTGATCGAATCATGGGATAACACACAAGCTATGATGGAGGCAGACTTTGAATTAGCTCAGAGGCTTTAAGTAAAAGAACAGGGAGAAATAACCATTGAAGAAAGATCAAGATTGTTTATAGATCTCATGAATAGAAGAAAGAAACACTTTGTAAAACTTAAAGCTGAAGAGATAAGAAGAAAGCCATCCTCCAAAGATCAAAAGAGAAATCAAATGTCCACCTATTTGAAGAATATGGTTGGATACAAACATAGTCAGTTGAAGAGCAAAAGCTATGATGAAATCCAGAAGTTGTTTGATAAGGAAATGAAAAGAGTAAATACTTTTGTGGACATGAATTCAGAAGTAGTGAAAGGCAGTGAGACAAGAATAGAGGAAAGCTCTAAAAGAGCAGGTTGAATTTCATATGTCAAAGAAGCAAAAGATAGATGAGCATGTAGAAGTTGAAAAAAATTGATCATAGAGGATAGGCAGAGATAAAAAGGATATGAGATAGTTAAAGATGATGAGGTAGCAATTGATGTTATACCTCTAGCTACTAAGCCTCCAGTGATTGTTGAATACCAGATTGATAAAGATGGAAGGATGGGATACTTTAAATTGATAAGGGCTGATGGAAGCTCAAAAAGGTATTCATCAATGATAAAGATGCTTCAGGGTATTGATAGAGAAGACTTGGAAGACCCTCTAGAAGTTGGTTAAAGCTAAACATGAGAATATAAGGCCAGAAGAGGATTATGAAAGAGTGTTATGGGGTGATTTGAAAGTAATGTTTAAACCTGACATAAAAAGTAAAGTATGGAAAAATCTACAAGGGTACAAAGTGACTGTTTAGAAGCTGTTTGATAACTATGAAGTGCACTTTGTAAGGTTTAGAAATCTACATATCTTTATTTTGGTTGAGAAAAGATATCCTCTTTCACCAATAACAATCTCAAACATGCTGAACAAGAAGCTTTAAGTTGATTGTTGGAATGAGATGTGTTATCAACTACTCAATCTCATGACAAAGCAGGAAAAGGGTCAATGAAGTGTTTGAATGCATCCTCCTAGTGAAGGTGAAGATTTTTAATGAAACTTGAAGATTCAAAAGATGAACATCAAGTTTAGGGGAGGATTGTTAGGTTTAAAAGACTTCAAGATGATTCTTAGAGTTACTACTACTCAGGTATATATTAGTGTTGTCAAGCATAACTTAGTGCTGCTGGTAATACTAAAGAAAATTATGCAAAGTAGTTAGTACTGGTAGTGTAAAGTTACTACTGTTAGTATAATTAGTACTATTAGTATAAAGTTACTGCTGCTAGTAGAAGTTAAGACTACTCAGGGATGAAGACTGAAAATATACTAAGTAGTTACTATTGCTAGAGTAAACTTCTAAGTAGTTAATGCTGCTTGTGCTCAGTTACAACTGCTGGAAAGATTAATGCTATCAGATATAAGATCAAAGACATATCAGAGAAGAGATAAAGGTTGATTGAAGAACAAGAATACTTATGAAGATAAGTATCAATTATTTGTAAAGAAGATATGTATAAACTTATTTGTTTAAGAGATTATGTTTACTTATAGAAAAGATCATAATCACTTGACGCGTTTTGTAAGCCCATTAGGGTTTCCTTAGTGTATAAAAGGAACCCTACGGCATAGATCTAGATATCAGTTTTCATATTAGTATTCATAGTTTGCAAAGCAATCATAGTTAGTATTTATAGCTATTTTGTAACTTAAAATAGTATTCAATATATTGAAGTTTAGTAAAGATCTTGTTTTTACTGTTTCATTGTTCTTCTTGGTATTGCAAACTCTGCATAGTTTATGATATTCTCAATCTTAGTTTCTACTATAGTTGTCTTGGATCTATCCAATATAACTAAGCTTTAACAAGATAAGTGTTGGGATTCTTGATTTGATGAGACAAAATAAATAAAAGAATGAAACAAGAGGGACTTAATTGGAGCAACTATGTAATTCTACAAAGATGGAAGATTTTGAAGAATTAATGAAGATTTGGTCAAAGATAGATTTACAAGATAAAGATTAGGAAAATATTTAATGTGATTTAATGGTATTTAATGTGATTTAAATAGTTTTCTTATCTATTGATTTACTTCCTTTGTAAGCCATGATCTCTCCCTATATAAAGAGATCATAGGGGTTTGAGTTTTTTTGTGTAGTTTTTAGTTTTTTGTGTTTTTTGTAGTTTTATCCATTCCATAGAAAAACATCGACTGATGAGTGTCGAAAAAAGTAAAGGTGTGTGTGTGTACACCGTAGTTAGTTATCTAGTTAGTTAGTTAGTTAGTACACCATAATTAGTTGCTGTAGCCCCAAGTTATAGTTGGGGTAATAGGGAAACGTTCAATGAAGAAAACCTTGTTTGATAATATTGCTTTCTTATTATTCCGCTGTGCATTCAATATTATCTGTAAAACTAATCCTAGTTGAGCTATAAAATGATCCTACAAGTGGTATCAGAGCCTCGTGGCTCTCGATCTAGGATACAAGGTTCTGATTCGAAGAAAAGGAGGGTTTCGGTATTCTGATTGATGTCGTCTTGTATGATGGATAAGGAGCAGCAGCAGAGTGAAGTCGCATATTGGGCTTAACAACTTGTAAAGACGAATGGGATCTGAGAAGAGCAAACGAACAACCTTCATTCTTATAAACGTGGGTTCTATTAAAGATGATTTGAAGTGGACGTATGACTGATGTCATGTTTGAACACAAGGTTCATGTTGGTTTCTCTTAATTTTTTTGTGCGCATGGGTGCTTGATCTTTATTATGGAGTCCATGGATTTGATTCGTTTACTGGAGGTTTGTTCATGGCTGTATGACGTTTATGAAGAAGCAGCAGGTGTGATCGATATAGGTCTAATATTCAATCACGGTGCGATTGATGTTTATTGTTTATGGATCTGATGTTCGTGATTTTATGATGTCAAAGATTGAAACATGATGCTATACATGATGAAATATAGTTGAGTCAATATGGATGTCGAAAACTTTAAAAAAACATGGGAGTTAGGGTTATAGTAGATTGTATGGATCACAAGTGATATTAAAAGAAAGGAAGGAGCTCAAAGTACTGTTCGAACCATAGTACTGCTACCCAAGGAATTATGAAAGTACTGCTAGTTTCGTCCGATATATGATTAATACTGCTAGTATCGACCGACATCAGACAAAAGAAGATTTTTTTATGGATCAAGGTAAAGTACCGCTGCTGTTTGTGAAAGTACCGCTAGTGTTATCCGATATCTTAGAACGTACTGCTTGCTTTATCAGATATGCGTAATACATGCAATTTTGGTTTTTGGATGGATTTGGATCTCGAATGCTTCGTTTAAGGGGAAGTTAACGGATTAATTTTTAAATGTTCTTAAACATTTAAAAGGCTCATTTTTTGAGATTATTTGAAGAGGTGATTACGAAGACGATTGATTATCACTTATTGATGTTGTAGAGTTTTAAGTTTCACAAGGTATGCGTGTGTTCTTATCATACCTTTTAGAGGAGGGTAACTCTGTTCTGCTTAAATGGTTGTGACGGAAAGACTTGATGAAATATAGCCAAAGGTGTATGGATCTACCTTATGATACTTACTACGTACATTTGCTATCACTTTATGGAGTTAGTGTTGTCTCTGTGTCAATTTCGAGATGAAGGATTTTGTCAGAGATTGCGACTAACTTTTATTTTTGGGTCTTGGTATGAGTTCGACGTCACATGGATAGTGCAAGACATAAGACACAAGTTTGGGAAATTAAACTTCTTTATCAAATTCGTTATATTCTATTTTCTTCATCAATGATTACTACATAGAGCCTACAGAGTTCGAGATTCAAGAGATGGTAAACATATTGGTTTTAGGGGAAGCTTATTGATTAAATGTTTAACCATCTACATGTACCACTTGAGGGGAAGTGTTTCGTTACTACTGCTGATCTTTATTACTACTGTTAGTTTAAAATTCTACTGCTCAAAGTCATTTTTCTTATTATGCTTCATGGAGGGTATTTTGAGTATTGGAAGGTTGGATTAGTAGTTGTGGTATATGATTTGTAGCTGTTATGATCCAAGTTGCATATCTATAGAAGACCCCTATTGGATGATTACAAAAAGGGGAAGAAGATTACAGGTTTATTGATTTGCAGCTTATTATGTGTGGTGGCATGATCATAAGTTAAGGGGAAGCTATCTACAAAGGAAGATTTTGTTTCATTCAGGGAGATCCATGATCTCAACTTCAGGGGAAGTTCGTGCAAGAATTTGTTTGTTTTGTCATCATCAAATAGGGGAAGATTGTTGGGATTCTTGATTTGATGAGACAAAATAAATAAAAGAATGAAACAAAGAGGACTAAATCTGGCAACTATGTAATTCTACACAGATGGAAGATTTTGAGATTTACTGAAGATATTGGTTCAAAGATTTACAAGATATAGATTAGGAAAAAAAAAGAAGAAAAAGAAAAAAAAAAAACATATTTAATGTGATTTAATGGTATTTAATGTGATTTAAATAGTTTTCTTATCTATTGATTTACTTCCTTTGTAAGCCATGATCTCTCCCTATATAAAGAGATCATAGGCGTGTAGTTTTATCCATCCATAGAAACATCGACTGATGAGAGTCGAATAGTAAAGGTGTGTGTGTACACCGGAGTTAGTTAGTTAGTTAGTTAGTACACCATAATTAGTTGGTGTAGCCCCAAGTTATAGTTGGGGTAATAGGGAAACGTTCAATGAAGAAAACCTTGTTTGATAATATTGCTTTCTTATTATTCCGCTGTGCATTTAATATTATCCAATCCTAGTTGAGCTTAAATCGATCTTATCAATTGGTATCAGAGCCTCGTGGCTCTCGATCTAAGATTATTCAAGGTTTTGGTTCGTGTTATTGAAGATGCTGTATGTTTTTGTTGCTGTATATTCAAAAGATGTGGTATGTTTCATGATCAAGGCAGTAACAAAGAAGATCCGTGGCATCAACAGCAGGTTATTGCAGGTTATTGAAGGTGTTCCAAACAAAAGCAGGTTTCTTAGATAGGCAACAAGAATCGATTAAAGAGTTTTTACGCATATTGGAAGTTCATGTTAGTATTGATGTTTGAAGTATTATGAATGACATGGTGAGCAATAACTACGATTGGTTGATAAAAAGGAAAATATACCATATGGTTCTTTAAGCCGACAAAAGATATATTATAAAGAATGAAGAAGATTTTGTTATAAAAGTAAAAGATACGGATGTGTTTTTATTCGTGATGGGCTTTAAGAAGACAACAGGAAGATGGTTTTGCTGTTCATGCTTAAGAAAAGAATTAAAACAGTTGGATTCGCACATGGACAGCAAAAGAAAGTACTGTGTGAATACTTGAAGCTACTGTGTTATGGATGTCATGAAGGTTTAGGCATACAGGTTGTTTGTTTATGGATCTGATGTTCGTGATTTTATGATGTCAATGAAGAAACATGATGCTATACGTGATGAATATAGTTGAGTCATATGGATGTCGAAACCCTAAAACATGGTTAGGGTTATAAGCAGGTCGACAAATGTTGTGCACAAGTTAGGGTTTTGGAAACTCACTTGTTAACTACGTGGTTTAATGTTGTTTTGGTACAAGGAAGGAAAGAGATGAGTGGTCATAAGCAGATTATATGGATCGTGAGTGATAAAAGAAAGGAAGGAGCTCAAAGTACTGTTCGAACCATAGTACTGCTACCCAAGGAATTATAAAAGTTCTGTTTGCTTCGCCCGAGGAGGTAACTTGTTCGTGCTTAAATGGTGTGACGAAGACTTGTCAAAATCTAGCAAAGTGTCTCATATAGTTGAGGATTTTGTCAAGAGATTGCGAT
>BQNB010033922.1:26874-51965 GCA_026074375.1 Tanacetum coccineum
ACTTAACAGACTTTTGCTACTTAATAAATCCTGCTTAATCAAACTGTTTAGCAAATCCAACAGCTTATCTACTCTCTTATAAAACAAATAACCCACAGCTTAGGAAGAAAACAGAATAAGAACAAATGCATAACAATTAGTGTGTACCTTGGCTTTCCAGCATGAACAGGAAAACAATAAGCTGTGTGGGCTTATGGCTTAATCCACATAAGCCCTTATATCAAAATCACAAACCTAATCTAACCTATAAGCTGACCAACAGCTCTAAACCTCTTGGAGTCTCAGCAGCCATCCAACTCCAATGGAGACTCCAAGCCTTGAATTATTTAACAGAAATAACAAACACAACACAAATTCTTTGACAGATTTTAAATGAACATACCAATTTATTTGAAATAAAACTTTTATTAATTCTGAAATAAAGATTACAATACGAAATGAAATTACATGGAATTGAAATTACAAAATAAAACTACTAAAAACGAAATTGACAAAATTAAACTATTACAAAAAAAATAAACTAAAAATCACCAAAAATTCTCCCCTCGAAGCTGGAATGATGGGGGGTTTTTATACCCCAAGCTTGAGCTCACCTCCTTCTTCTCGATCCTTCTTTTCTTTTTCATCTTGGCCCTCCATCTCTTCTCTCTCCTTGATCTTGAACGTAAGCCGTAGGATTTAAAGATGAGTATAACCCGGATCATTGACGTGGCTTGATGTGTTAGTTATGTGAGTGTAAACACTCACACACGTCATATCCACCAATCGATTCTTTCCATTTTGCCAGGGAGGATTGGGTTAAGGTTTAATTGATAGTGACAGGATGGTTAAGGTTTGTGAGAGGGTTATTAACCCTATGGTTAATTAGTGTGGGGGTGAGTGGTTAAGAAACTAGGGTTCATTGGTGTTCTTGAGGTGTTCATGTGTGTGTGAGTGAGTGTTGATCGAATTTGGGGTAAATGAGTGCACAGTAAATGTTATTAAGTTTATAGTTTAACCGGGTTGGTCGGGTTAAGGTTCGGGTAGGATCGGGTTTGAATTGGGTTAGGGGTTTGGTTGTGATTGGATGATAGGTGATCCATGGGTTTATTTGACCCGGTATTAGACCCGCGCCCTTTTGCATCTATGAGGCAATTACATTTCCAGCCCTTGTGTTTGGCAAGACTAATTTCAAGATATAAACAACTTCCATAAATTGCAAAGTCAGCCCTTGAACTTTATAAAACAATGGAATTTGGTTTTGGTTGACTGTGGTTTAGCTGCAGTTGACTGTAGAAGGCTGAGGCATGGTCTCTTTAGCTTCTTGATCACTCATCCGTTCTTGTGTCCGTTTTTGACTGATTTCTTGTGATTTTTGACATATCCATACCTGCACACATAAAACTCAGATACAAACACATTTTTGCCATTTTTGATCCGTTTTGGGTTGAATTGGGCCTTTTTAAGCATAAATAGATATGTGTATTCTACACTTATCAGTTAGCATATATAGTTCTACACAAGATCATACAGAATATACAATATCATAGTTAGCAATCTGTAATCATCAAGAACACTTTAATAAAGTTGTTATTCAGTTGTTCATTGTTCTTCTTAGTACTTGTGTTAAGATTCCGCATTAACACATTGTATTCATAGTCATTGTTTCTATATACTCGTGTGTATTTATACATCTTGGCTATCATCCTTTATAGGCTGCAAAGATCCAATCAGTAAAAGCTAAGACCTACAAGTGGTATCAGAGCAAGTTAAGAAACTCTGAATAAGAAGAACATATAAAACCAGTTATTCATCTTCAAACAACAGATCTAAAAATGTCTGGATTACAAGATAAGATTCCACCACCACCACCTCCACAAGAGACACAACAAACACCAACAAAACAAACTCCTCAAATAGTCTCAACCATCAAACTTCCTATTCTCAAAAAGGGAGAATATGATATATGGGCTATGAAGATAGAACACTATTTGGCTCATACAGGACGTATCCAATTTGGGATGTTATCCAAAATGGGATTGGTCTGTGTCAGTCACATCTTTGATAATCAGGACAACTTAAAATTTTGCCTCCTAAAACAGCAGAAGAAATAGTGGCAGAGAAAGAGAAAGAAAAAGCTAGAACCACCTTCTAATGGGCCTTACCAGAAGATCATTTAGGCTAAATTCCATAAGATGACTGATGCAAAAGAGATGTAGAATGCCATCAAATCCAGATTTGGTGGAAATGATGAATCCAAAAAGATGCAGAAGTACATCTTGAAGCAACAGTTTGAAGGATTCACTGTATCAAACACAGATGGGATTCACAAAGGCTATGAGAGATTCATGGTCTTCTTAATCAGTTAGTGATTCATGCGGTGCAAGGTTCTGTTTCTACTGATAGATGCAAATCAGAAATTTCTAAGATCCTCTACCTTCTGCTTGGTCTACAAGTTTTTAATTACCTGAGGAACAAACCAGGAATGACAGTCTCAGTTTTGATGACTTGTACAAACAATCTAAGAGTCTTTGAAAATTGAAGTAAAAGGCTCTACTGCATCTTCTTCCAACTTGCAAACAATGTAGCATTTGTTCTGAAAACTCATGCAGTACTAATGTATGTTAGTAGCCGCTTATGGTAGTTTCCAATGCTTCTGGTCATTAATTTCAAAGCTATGAACAAAACATCATCATATTCCTTGCTTGCAAATCAATCAAGTTGATCTCAGCTGGATCATGAGGGACTTCGAACCAGGTTGTTGAATTGACCTTGAAGAAATGGACTTAAAATGGAAAGTGGAATGATTTCCATGAGAATAAAGATGTTCTAAATGAAAGATGGTAGGAAAGCTACAGTTTGATGCAAAGAAACCTCGTTGGTTATTGATAAAACCAAAGTAGAATGTACACTCTGCCACAAAAACAGGCCATTTGCAAGAGAGTGTAGAACAAAGGAAGATAACAGAAGGAGGGATGGATGAAACTCTGGAAATAAAGATGGGAACAGAACTGGAAAGAAAGAAGAGTCTAAAGCTTTGGTGACAGTTGATGGAGAAAGTGTTGACTGGACAACTCATTCAGAAGATGATGAAAATTTTGCTTTCATGGCTAGCAACAGCTCAGGATCAGACACACAGGTAACTTCCTGTTCAAATGAGTGTAAAGAGTCTTATGCTAACCTTAAAAGACTATATGATGCTCAAAGAGAGCAACTTAGTGATGCTAGCGTAGAAATAAAGGCTTATACTCAAGGTCTAAAGAAAGTTGAAGCACAGTTAGTTGCCCATCAACAAGGTCAACTTTGGTATGAACAAAAAATCAAATTTATGAAAATAGATTTAGATGACAAAACAGATGTTCTCACATACCATAAGAAATTGTTGGCTAAAGCTCAAAAAGAAAAAGAAGATTTAGAAGTAATAGTAGACAAATGGAATCATTCTTCAAAAAATCTTGGTAAAATTGTAAATTATTCTATGAGTGCCAGTGATAAATTTGGGCTTGGGTATGGTGATTACAGATATAGTGGAATTTTGAGTTATGAAAATGAAGTTTTGCAAAGATATCTTTTAAGGCAATACAAGTTGATTTGAAAATCCACCTTTGCATAAAAGGCTTGGTAAAACATGTGGAATGCAAGCAGTACCCCCACCCATGACAGGAAATTATTTGCCCTGGACCTGATATTGAAACTAGTTGACTCACAATATTCATTATGGTCCAAGGGAAAGTTCTTCAACATGATTGAATCTCAACAAATGACTTGTTACCTGCGACTCTAACATTAGTACAGGAAACTTTTGAATTAGTGTCTGAACCAGTTATCAATGAATCAAATATAGAAGTTCAACCTAAGGTTTGGTCTGATGCTCCTATCATTGAGGAGTATGAATCAGATAGTGATGATGAGCATGTGTGTGTACAAACTAAAGGACTTTATACACCTAGTTTTGCTAACAAGCAAGTAAAAACTCCTAGGGAAAATGTTAAGAATCAGTCTACACATAGTCAAAAACCTAAGGTTAACAACAAAGAGTCGGGGAATGGGTTTACTGAAAGAGCATGTTTTGTTTGTGGCAGTTTTAGTCATTTAATAAGAGATTGTGATTATCATGTAAAATTGGCTAAACAAGTTCAACTAACCAAACAAAATATGATTAAGGGTAATGGTTCAGGGGAAAGGAAACCAACATGGAACAATGTTCAAAGAGTAAACAAACAAAATCAATTTGTTCCTTTAGCAGTACAAACAAGAACTGGAATTAACCCAGTTAATTGCTAAAGCTAGCAGTACTAAACAATTTTAGTACTGTAGACAAAATGGTAACAATCAGACAGTACTAACTAGCACTGCTATGAAAGTTAATACTGTTAAGCCATTGTGAATGGATGTCGACAGCAAAATGTTTTTAACAAAATCATTCACATCATCAGGCTTTCAAAAAAGAACAACAGTACTAAGAACAAATTTTTCAAAACAAAAAGTTTATACTGCTAAGGTAAAAGAAGTTGAGTATGTTAGGGGAAAAAATAGGACATGCGTAAGTCCTCAGCTGGTTGTAAATGGAGAACTACCAGGATTCTAAATAATATTTCCTTTCCAAATACAATGGTGGTATCTAGCCTTAGAAATTATTCAACTTTCAAAGATCCACTAGGGTCCTCAGAAGCCCAACAGGCTTGGGTACTCCCTAGAGATGACTAAATCTCTTTCTTTAAATTTGCAGGATAATCCAGCATAGAACTCTAAAGAATTAAAGGAATTATTGATTGTGGATGTTTCAGGCACATGACAGGGAACAAGGGCTTACCTTGCCTGATTTCATGACTTTAATGGTGGCCTGTTGCCTTTTGGAGGTAGTAAAGCTTTATACTGGTAAAGGGAAAATAAAACTGGTAGTTAGATTTTGAGGATGATAAGCTTTGTGAAATAAACTTCAGCCTTTCCAATCTCTTTTCCTGTGTCACAAAATGTGTGACAAAAAGAAAACAACGTTCTGTTTACTGACTTGATGTCTTGTTTGTCTCCTGATTTTTAATGTACCTGAATGAAAATCAAATTTTTACATAATAGTTCACAGACTAAACAATATGTACAGTTTCAATTAGAGAACATTGTTTCTTTTAGGAGGTTTGGACTTGTCGCTCAACTTGCAAAGGCTACAACTGATGAATCTAACTTTTGGGCATAGGAGGTCTAGGTCATGTAAATTTCAAAAACATAAATAGGACTTGTGGAAGGGAAACCGTGTCAGGATTTACCTACAAAGCTTTTTCAAAATGACCACCTTGTGTTGCTTGATCAGAAAGGAAAACTACACCAAAGCTTCTTGTAAGCCAAGTTAGTTAAGTTCTATTAGCCACCCTCTACAACTACTTCATATGGCTTGTTTGGAACTACATCTGTTTAGGAGCATAATACCATTAAGACCTATAGTTGTGTTATCACTGATGATTTTAGCAAGATTTAGTTGGACATTTTTTCTTAAAGACTAGGATGAAACAAGTGCCATCCTTAAGGACTTTATAAGACAACAAATAGAGAACCAATTGAATCAAAGGTGTAAAACTATTCGATGTGATATTGGAACTGAATTTAAAAACGGGATCGTTATTAAATTCTGTATGGGTTAAAAGGGATAAGAGGAAATACTGCAACTGCCAGAACTCCACAAAAGATGGAGTTGTGAGAGAGAGAAAGAACAAGACCCTTATTGAGGAAGCATAGGACCCATGCTTGCTGATTCATTTATACCTAACACTTTTTGGGCTTTTTTTCTCTTTTAATGCAAAGTAGTACTGCTTGTTATGTTCTATCAGGGTTTAGTGACCAAGCCTACATAATAAGTCACCTTATGAACTTTTTAACTGGTAAGACACCAAATTAAAAGTTATATAAGACCTTTTGGTGCCTGTGACCCATATTGACACCATAGACCACTTGGCAAGTTTGCTGGAAAATTTGATGAGAGATTTTTGGTTGGGTATTCTCTACAAAGCAAGGCTTTTAGAGTATACAATTTAGTAACCAAAAGAGTTGAAGAAAACCTGCACATAAACTTCTTAGAGAACAAACCCAATGTTGCAGGGAAAGGACCAAATTGGCTTTTTGACCTTGATTATTTGACTGATTCTATGAACTATCATTTGTTGATCAGAGAACTCTAGCTAATCCTTCATGCAGGTCAACATAGAATTCTAACCAAAAATACAAAGACGTAAGACAAAAATTGTTGTCTGGGGGATTTGGAAAAAGAAGATGAATCTCATCAAGGCTGCTTTGAACTGCCAATATGGATTCATATTCCTCAACAACACCCATTTTACTTCAAAATCAGATGATAAGATAGGAGGTCAATTAGAGAGGAAGAACAAGTCTTTCTGGCGATGATCTTGCAAGGATACAATGGCAAGAAAAGGAAGCTATATGAGGAAGTGAAGCTATTGAGGAAGGAATCTTGAACAAGAAACTAAGAACTTGGTTACTCAGGCAAGAGCTGCTAAGTCTAGCATTACTAACATTTTTTAAGTACTGTTAGCACAAAGCTAAAGCTGCGGTACTAACCCTAGTTAATACGTTAGCAAGCCAGTTAGTACATTGCAGTCCTAATAAGGGACTACTCTCTTTCTGACTATAACCAATTCCCAAGATGATAACTCTGGAAATTCCTCACTTTGAGGAAATTCTAGAAGATTACTACTCGATGTATCTTTAACATTCAATCTTATGATAATGAGGATGCAGAGGCTGACTTCACATATTGGAAACAGTTGTTGAATGTTAGTTCCTAATTCCTCATCAAGATTTTTCCATCTCATCGCTTAGCTCTTATTCTAGGAGAATCAACATCTGCGTACAAACAAGAGCAAAGTAAATAAATTTTCTGAAGCTCATGCTTTTGTTAGTTATGTTCAAAGGCAAAGGAGAAACAATATAAGGGACTTTCATCTTTTTTTATTTGCTTGTTGTCCTATCTCAACCATGAACCCAAGAAGATTTCAGAAGCTCTAGAAGATGAAAGCTGGGTTGATGCTATGCAAGAAGAATTGTTACAGTTTGAGATTCAAAAAGTTTGGATCCTAGTAGATTTGCCTTATGGGAAAAAGGCTATCGGTACAAAGTGGGTGTACCGAAATAAGAAGGATGAAAAGAGGATGGGGTTTGTCCGGAATATAAAGCTAGATTAAAGGGGTTGCTCAGGGACACAGGCAGAGGGAAGGAATAGACTTATGATGAGTTTTTGCTCCTGTGGCTTAGTTGAAGCATAAAGGGATCATTTTTAGCATTTTGCTTCGTATATGGGCTTTATAAGTCATTTCGGAATGGATGTAAAACAGTGCCTTTCTCTATGGCAAGATGATAAAGAGGTATATGTGTCTCAACCACCAGGTATTCGAGATCTTAGTATCTTGAGAAGTTACAAGTGGTTAAAGATCTGTATGGGTTACATCAAGCTCCAGAGCATGGGTATGATACTTTATCCACTTTCTTGTTGAAGAATGGATACAGTAGAGGGACAATTTGCAAAACTATCTTCTAAAGAAGGACAAACATGGATATCATTAGTTCAAGTCTTTGGGATGATATCATCTTTCGTTCTACAAGAAGTCTTGGTGTGAGAGTTTGAGGCATTGATGAATGGAGTAGATTTCAGATGAGTACAATGGGAGAGCTCACTTTCTTTCTTGGCATCACAAGTCAAACAGAAACCAAATGGTATATTTATTAGCCAGGATAAGTATGTGGCGCTTACATATTCGGCTTCGGTAGTAGAAATGGCAAGAGCGGTTTGCTTCTTTAAAAACCAAGATGTTAAACAACATCCCATAAACGTGCAAATACCACTAATGCTTTTTTGGTCCACATAATCTCCCGCATGATCAGAGTCCGCAATCCTAAGTGCGTAGTGCCTTTAACGTATCGGAAGATACGTTTAACCGCTTCAAGGTGAGAGGTTTTGGGATCCTCTTGGAAGCGTGCACAAAGGCAAACACTAAACATGATATCGGGCCTACTTGCCGTTAAGTATAGTAAACTACCTATCATACCTCTATACTTGGTATTATCTACGGACTCACCTTCTTCGTCTTTCGTGAGTTTCATTTCCATAAACATAGGAGTTTTCATTGGCTTAGAGTCTTCTAATCTAAATTTTTTAAGCATTTCTTTTATGTATTTTGATTGGTTAAAAAATATACCATCTTCTAATTGTTTTATTTGTAGTCCTAAGAAAACATTTAGTTCCCCCATCATACTCATTTCAAACTCATCATGCATGATCTTGGCAAAATCAACACACATTTCTTGACAAGTTGATCCGAATATAATGTCATCAACATATATTTGAACAATGATGAGATTGGGTTCTTTCTTTTTAGTAAAGAGAGTGTTATCTATCATTCCTATGGTGTAATCATGTTTAATAAGAAAAGCTTTCAATCTTTCGTACCAAGCTTTAGGAGCTTGTTTAAGTCCGTAAAGCGCTTTCTTGAGTCTATAAACATGATTAGGTTTTGCGAAGTCAATGAATCCCCGAGGTTGTGCCACGTAAACCTCCTCATTAATAAAACCGTTAAGGAATGCACTCTTTACATCCATTTGAAATGATTTAAAGTCTAATGCGCATGAATAGGCTAATAATATTCTTATGGATTCTAGTCTAGCTACGGGTGCATAAGTTTCATCATAATTAATTTCTTCCTGTTGATTATAACCTTGGCCGACTAGCCTAGCTTTATTTCTAGTTACAATGCCATTTTTGTCAAGCTTATTTCTATACACCCATTTGGTTCCAATAATGGTCATATTCATAGGATTAGGGACTAATTCCCAAACACCATTTGATATAAATTGGTTTAGTTCTTCTTGCATGGCCATTACCCAACTTTCATCCTTTAAAGCTTCATTTATATTTTTGGGTTCTATTATTGAAAGAAAACAAAAGAAATTACTTTTGTCTTGAGCTTGTGATCTAAGAGTTCTTTGATTTAGATTACCAATAACATTATCTAGGGGGTGACTTTTAGATTCTTTAATGTTTATGATTTTATTATTTTCTAGAGATTTATCTTCGAGATCATTGCCTAAGGATTTTGTTTTATTAACCTCAATAGCTTCTTCTTCGACTAAATCATCATCTTCCAATGGTGATGTTTTAGGTGGGGGAGGAGTTTCATCGAATGTCACATTTAAGGATTCTTCGACTTTCATTGTTTGTTTATTAAGAATTATGTAAGCTTTATTATTTTGCGAATATCCTAGAAAAACACATTCGCACGACTTTGGGTCAAACTTGGTGAGGTAATCTTTTGTATTAAGTATGAAGCATTTGCTTCCAAATACTTTGACATAGTTAAGGTTTGGTTTTCTACCTCTTAATAATTCGTATGGGATTTTTCCTAAAATACGTCTAATGGAAATTCTATTAATTATATACGTTGACGTATCAACCGCATTACACCAAAATTTTTGTGGAATAGATTGTTCATTTAACATGGTTCTACACATTTCTTGTAGAGTGCGATTTTTTCTTTCTACAACCCCATTTGATTGTGGAGTACGGGGAGCGGTGAAATTATGAGAAATCCCACAATAGTTTCCGAATTGTACATCATTATCAAATTCTCGACCATGATTCGTTCTAATTGACACTATAAGAGCATCCTAATTTATTTCAAATCATTTTACTAAATATTTCAAATTTACTGAATGCTTCGATTTTATTTTCTAAAAATCTAGTCCATGTATATCGAGAATAAACATCTACAATTACTAAGGTATAACGATTTCCTCCATAACTCCGAACGGCGGATGAGCCAAATAAGTTCATGCGTAATAATTATAAGCATCTAGTTGTTGATACTAATTTTTTAGCTTTGTGACTATGATAAGTGTTAGAATACAACATAACTATTATGCTTAAAAAAGGCCCAAAAAAACCCCAAACGTATAATAAATAGCAAAAATGTGATTGTATCTGAGTATATATTATGTGTGCATGTATGATATGTCAAAATCACAAGAAAATCATCAAACACGGACACGAGAACGTATGAGTGATCAAGAATGCTAAAGAGAACATGCCTCAGCCTTCTACAGTTCAACCTGCATCTAAACCACAGTCAACCATAACCAAATTCCATTGTTTAATAAGTTCATGGCCTGACTTTGCAATTTATGGAAGTGTTTATATCTTGAAATTAGTCTTGCCAAACACAAGGGCCGGATATGTAATTACTTCATAGATTATAAAAGGGCGCGGGTCTTATACCCGGGTCAAACTACCCACTTTCCACCTTTCAGCCAATCAACAGCCAACCCCCAACCCAATTACCCAACCCTAACCCGACCTAACCCACCTCTACCCGGTTAAACTTATAAACTTTATTTACACTTACTGAGTACACTAACATTTACCCCCAAAATAGATTAAACACACTCACTCACACACGAACACCTCAAGAACACAAGAACCCTAGTTTACAAACCACTCATCCCCACACTAATTAACCAGAGGGTTAATAACCCTCTCACACTCCTTAACCCATCCATCACTATCAATCCATACCCTAAACCCATTCCACCCTGGCAAATGAAAGAATCGATTGGAAGATGTGACGAGTGTAGTGAATACTCTCACATAATAACCACTCATATGTCCACGTCATTGATCCGGGTGCATACATACTTTAATCCAACGATTGAAATGACACATCAAAGATAAAGAAGAGTTGGAGGGCCAAGATTAAAGAAAGGAAGGATCTAGAGAAGGAGGCGAGCTCAAGATTTCGGGTATAAATACCCCCCTCATTCTAGCTATTGGGGGGGGGGGGGTGATTATCTTAGTTTATTTTTTTTAAGTAGTGAGTAGTTGTTCTATTGTAATTTACAAACTTCAGTTTATTCCATTTCATATTTAATAAACTTTTATTATCAGTTTAATAAGAGTATTATCTATCTTAATTCGTGTTTTCATTTGAACTCTGTCGAAAAATTGTAGTTGTGTTTGTTATTGTTGATACGATCCAAGGCTTGAGATTACCATTTTTGGAAAAAGTGATGGCTGCTATTGTATCAAGAGGTGTAGTATGGCTGAGAGTCAGCTTATCGCTAGATAGGATTGATGTTTGAGATTGAGCTTAGTGAAAAGCCATAATCTCCACACAGCTTATTGCTGTTTATACTGGGAACACTAAGGTAAACACATAACGTTTTTAGCAATTTGTGCCTTTACTTTTCCTAATAAGCTGTTGGTTATCTATTTTAAAATAATCAGTTTAAGACAGTAGTTAAATAAGCTGTAGGATTTTGCAATAATTTGGATTAAGTAGCTTTTATTAGTATAAAAATCTATCAAGTGCCTTGAATTTTGCTTTTTTCATTTAGTTTGAGAGTAGAAAACTAAGCTGTAGAAGGCTTATCACCTTAATAAGCTTATTACAAATCAGCTAGAGATAATTTTATAAAAGTAGTTCTTAAAATTAGTTAATAAATCAGAAATGGTGCTGGATGCTAGATGTTTAGATGCCTTCAGGACCTGATCTGCACTTTTTCATAATTCCAGTTTGTTCAAAAATTTGCATAGTTTAGTCCTTGTTAGTTACGCATTAGTCCTTATTAATAGCATAGTTAGTCCTTCGTTAGTTTAATTGTTAAGTCTAGTTAGTCCCAAGTCCAGGGACTGCTTCTGTCAATTGATCAAACTTTGTGTTTTTTATATAAATCTAAATTTTCGCCGCCTACCCTTATCTTTCTATTTTGTCACTTTTAACCCATGTGTTTTGGTTAAAATTGGTTAGTTTAATAAAAATAGTTTTTTATAAATAATAAATTAGGTTTTTAGTTTAATTACTTAAATTAGTTTATTAGTACTCATTAAAAATTAGGGCTTTTAAAAAAAATTACTACTGGCATTGTTTCTTTTTATAAAAAATATTTTTATATAATTTTTAGTTTAAGTTTTATATTTTTAAAAATTAATTTTCAAATTTAGTTTTTTTAATATTTAATTTTCAATCCTTTAGTTTTTAATTTTCAATTTTAACTTTAAATTTTAATCTTTTAAATATAAAAAAAAAAAAAATTAGTAATAAAAAAAAAATGTTTTTCTCATCTTTTTAAGTAATTTAGAGTTAATTTAGTTTAAAAAGTATTTTTCTTAGTTTTTATCAATTTAATTTCTATTTTTAGAATTTAATTTAGATTAAATAGTATTTAATTCATAAAAAATCCGAAAAGCCCTTAAAAAAATATTTTTAATTTTCCTAAAATTTTCTTTAGTATTAATTTAGAATTGGAAATTTAGTTTATAATTTTAGGATTTAAATTGTATTTGTTTTCTTAGATGTCGCATTTTATTTACTTTCGTAATTAGTTTAATTTGTTAATTAGTGTTTAATTGTGCCTTTAATATTAGTAGTATAAATAAATCAAAAATATCTCTTTTCTTATTCAAATCAGGATCCAAACTTAAACGAGGTTTCCATTGCACGAGTCATTGGGGAAACGACCCGGGTGATCATACTTACCCGGTTTAATATAGTTGGGGTTTTTTTTTTTGTTATTTTTTTATACGTATTCTATATATATATATCTTTGTGAGTGGAATTGTCCAAGGGATACTTGGGGATTTCCTTAATTTCTCTATAAGTATATTATTTTACGTGTATGTAAAATTGCGAATCAGTTTTTGGCGCCGCTGCCGGGGACTTGTGTAAGCGATTCCTTCGTTTTGTGTTTGTCGATTTGGTTTGAAGATCCTTTCGTCCTCGAAAGTTAAATTTTTGTCATAAATCCAAAAAAATCCAAAAAAATAAATAAAATATAAAAAGTAAAAAATATATTTTCCTTTTCTTTTTAGTATAAGTAAAAGATAAAAAAAAAATAGAAAAATCAAAAATATAAAAAAATTGTCTTAATTCAGAAAATAAAATTCACCAAGTTGGTAACCGAACACCAACAAATAATATCTTCCATTGAGATATTATCATTTCAATTTCCGGTGAACTTGCAATTGTTCCCAATTCGTAATCAAAGATTTAACACTTGCCTTTTGTGTCTCTACCAAGTACGGCTCACCTTGAAAAGAAATTTTCAAGAGCTACCGTGAAGTAGTTGATTATTTGGTTTAAGTCTCTTTCGTGTAACCGTTAAATAAAAAAAAAAAAAAAAAAAAATTAGAGTAAAATTTTGCTTTTTAATTGTTAGTTTTTCCTTTTTATGCGCACTCGTTCGCAATCTCGTAGACGTCGTCAACAACAAACCGTCCGTTGTTAAAAATTTTGATTAGAAGATCCAATTGTTAACAAAAAAACGTGTGTTCCAATTGGCCCGACAATCGAACAATGGCCCAAATTTACAAGCACCCATCGAGGGTTATGAAATATGTGCTATAAGTTGTTCACCGTTCATGCTACAATTTCGAGCTAAGCAACCTTTAATCAATCTTGTGCAAAGCAACAAATTTACGGGTAGACAAGATCCCCGGCAATCACCTTCGATTTTTATAATAAGGTCACTGTCAACGTTTAGACATCCCGAAGGTTCCGAACACTCGGTTAGCTATTGCTTTTCCTTTTCTCTAGACGGGAACCCGTGATTGGTTAGACAAAGAACCACCAAGATCAATTCTCACTTGGGACGACCTTGTTTCAAAATTCATAAACCAATATTTCCCACCTTCAAAAACCACTTACTATCGGAATGAGATCATTACTTTTTATCAAAAACCAAACGAAGCCTTTAATGAAGCATGGGAACGTTTTAAAGGACTCCTTCGTCAATGTCCTCACCATGGCTTTTCGGAACTCCACCAACTCGATACTTTTTACAACTCTTTGAATTCAAACGATCAAGATGCCTTAGATTCTGCAGCAGGTGGCAATTTCTTGGACAAAATGCCTCAAGAAGGTTTAGCGATTATCGAAAGCAAGTCAAAAGTTCGTTACTCAAGAAGTCGTGCTAATGATTCAAGAGTGAGTACGGATGCTCCTCTTTCTAATTCTTCACCTTCCAATAATTCTTTCGATATGCAACAAATAGCCGCTTCTCTAGAGGATAAGATGACTATCAAGATGAACCAAATGATGAATCAAATGAAAGCCTTAGTTGTTACTACTCCTGCACCCGTCAAAGCAGTTGAGGAAGTTTGTGTCACTTGTGGATCAAATCACAATTTTAACCATTGTCCGTTAACTCGAAATGGAAACGATTTTCCTGTTTTTCATGACAACATCCAACAATTTCAACAAACCGCAGCCGTTGGAAATTTTCTCCAAAGAAACCAACCTTTCAATTTGGCAAGTCAAATGAGACCACCGGGTTTCAATCAACCGAATGTCCAAACCAACCAAAACCGTTATCAAGGAACCAATTCTAATTTCAACCAAAACCGTGGAACAAACTTTAATCCAAACCGTCAAAACAACCAAAACCAAGTTTATCAAACACCAACCAATCAACCACCAATCAATCAAGTTTTACCTCACCAACTTCCAACAAATAGTGTTTTGAAAACAGATTTTGAAAACTACGTCAAGGCAAACGATGCAGTGTTGAAAAATGTTCAAAATCAAGGTCAAAATTTGCAGAATCAAATGGCTAATGTTACAAGTTTGTTGACAAGTCTTTGTGATAATTTCAAAAATTCAGCCTCTACTCTTCCAAGTCAAACCGTAACTAACCCATCGGCAGCAAATTAATCAATCACTACAAGGAGCGGTAAGATTTTTTGGAAGAACCTTCGAATCCTCTTGTTCCTCACCCGATGTTTTAAAACCTCAAAAAGAACCCGAACAAAAATCGGAACGTCACCGGAAAAAGTGCAAAATCCCAAATTTTGGAAAATACCACACTATGTCCCATCTCACGGGAAAAGATTCCATTTTCATGAAATTCCAAAACCAAAAGCAAAGAAAAACGTTAATCTGATACCTAATACCTAATTCTACCCATCTAACTTCCATATCCTGAGAGTATGAAAGTGAGAGAACACATAAACCAAGTGCTCAATATAGGCCTGTTTTTTGAAAATTCAAACAACTTCGTTTAGAGATTGATAGAAAGATCTCTGTCGAAATGCCAAAGTTTAACAAATGGTTAAGCTCGTTGCTAAGAACAAAAAGAACTGAGGAGATCGCTATCACAACTGTGAATCTGAATGTTCGCTACATCAAGAACAAAGTTTCCCGAGAAACTCGAAGAACCGGAAAACTTCTTATCCCATGTGCTTTACAAGAACTCACAAAGGACTATGCTTTAGCCATACAGAGCTAGCATTAATCTTTTACCTTATTCAATCTACAAGAAACTTGAGCTTGAAGCTTTGACCTCCTACTCGTATGACTCTCGAGCTTTGCCAACCGTTCAATTTCGCACCCGATGAGGCAAGCGCTGGATGTTGTAGTTAGAGACGATGGTTTCATTTTCTTGGCGGATTTTTGTGTTTTTTTGGTTGGGGTAAATTTGAACCTGACCCGGAGAGTTCCTATAATTTGTAGGAAGACCCTTCCTTCGAAACCGCAAAGCACTCATTAAACTGTATGAAGAAATTGACCTTTAAGAGTAGGAAAAGATGAACTTGTGTTTACTAGACGATAAAATCGAGAAAAACAAGGAAAAGAATATTGTTCATGCCATTTTCAGTTATCGATTTTTCAAAAGATGATCCGTTTAAGTGCAGTACACAACTCATTCTGATGATCCATCTCCTAGTCTTCTCCGGTGAAGACTAGGATAATTTTGTGAAGTTCGCCGATGAACTTGCTCCTCTTGATTCTTACCACCGGTTTAATAATGAATTCAACACTAAGAAGGACATTTGCATGAAGAGAATTTTCAAGAAGATGTCGAGAATAAAAATTCCAACGTTTTCTGATAAGCTAGTCTTTCTCAAACTCCTCTATCCGATAAAGATGAGTGGTTTTGCTCCTGAAGACGATAATGATGAGAGTGATTTTCGAGCTATGGAAGTACTTCTAACTTAGAGGAAGGATATTTCGAATTCAGAAGGAGAACATAGCTTTTTCCTTGATAATCTACTTAGTGAAGATGATTCCATAATCACGATTCCAAAGTAACTTCCGATCATGAGCCAGGAACATGAATGAATCTCAATTACTTATTTCTCCAAGGAGTGATGCCTCTTCCATGAGTCGCCGTGAACCCTTTAACACTTCCTGCGAGGATTGGATCGAGAAATTTGAGGGAATATCTTAGTCCTTATGACATGTGCTAATGAAATTTCAACACCCAAGGGAATTTTCATCAAAATTACAGTAACGAGCTCTCCAATATCTCCACCCGTTGAAGATAGTGAGGCCCACTCAAGATGAGATTGATATTCTTCTGTTTCCAGATATTTAATTCCGCATGGTGTTGATGATGCTGATAATGAAGAGATGAAAGTTAATGGTCACAAACTTGATCCACCAAAATGATCCGTCAATTCCTCGACCTCCACCAGAACCATCCGTAAATTAAAGAAATAGTTTTGAACCCAAGCGGTATTGTATAATCAAGATGTATTAAAGGGTAGTTTCTAATCTCATGATTTTATTACAGTAAATTACCCACCCTGTTCAGATTTACCCTTCATTTCCTCAATTGACCTCCTTCGAGAATGAAGACACCATTTTTGACCCAGCATAGTCACATTTCTAAGAGTCATTGGCATTTTCTAAACATTTTCTAGTTCTAAGTATTGCACTCCCTAAGGACAACTTAATTCCAGGGATCGATTCGAGCTTGCGACTCGGTAATCAAAAACAAAGCCACATTGTGGGGAGTACACCCCTATGCTTATCTTTTTTTCTATATCTAAACTCTTAAAGATTTGTATGTTGAGGCCCACCCTCTTCGTTTTCTCGTTGTTTTGTTGTCTGTGTTGTGATTATATGGCAGGAGATTAACCCAACATTTCAGAAACCACTTGTGTCCGATGCCTCATTCCGGTGCACTAAAGTTTCTCATCTTGTACAAATAGTTTTGGGAGATCCATATCCATTCAATCTTATCGATTAACGAATTATCTTTGTCTACTTAATAAACGGCTTAGATTTTCGTAGGAACCCGACTTTAAACATTGAGGACAATGTTTCATTTTAGTTTGGGGAGGGAATCTATCGATTTGATGTGCTTGCTTATTGTGTTTCTCACGTACCCGGTTCGCCCACAAAAATAGCAAAAATTTTAAAAATTTTAATCTAAAAAAAAAAAAAAAAAAAAATAATAATAATAATAATAATAATAATAAAAATAAGACAAAAATGTAGGTTTTCCGCTGGTAAGAATAAGAAGTGATTTTTGACCCGATCGTACGTGTAGAGTTCTAGCTTTTTCCTTAACAATTAATGATGATAGTTTATGCTAGTCTCAAGTAGATTTTAAATATGCCAAGTTGGATTTTATAAGGCAATCTTTGCCAAAATTTCCCTTGTTGTGAAGAACGAGAAAATGATAGTGTTATTTATAAAGTCATGACATTAAACTAGAAAGTTGGATTCTTTCCAAGCTCATATGTGTTAATTGTGGCTTTTTCTCCCATTGTTTGTTTCACCTCTATATATAAAACGTTTTAATAAATAGGTTGTTATGGTTTTTTGGTTAATAAGTAGCCTAATAGAAGTTTTCTTTGTTCCTTTGTGATTAGGATGAGTACCCATCAGGAATACTACATTGGCCTAAAAAATACAAAAATTAATAATAAGTATCTTCTGGCCGATTACTTCATCGTGTCCGAGGCGTGCCGATGTTGGAGTTTTCATAAAAGGTCAGAGTCCGGTATGTCATACTAAGTATAAAACCTCTTGTCGACTCGCTATCGATGTGCATCGAGATAATAGGCACCGGTTTTTACTTTATAATCCAAGTCGAAATATGTTTGCTGCTCTGTCGGAGGCGTGCCGATGTTGAAGCCCTACTAAATGACTGAGTAATAATAATATTGCTTAATTTTTTGGTCTGTTTTGTGCCTTAAAAGAGCCTAAGGTTATATTGGTGCAAATAAGATTGGTTCATCTGTCTTAAAGAGCCTAGGGTATAATGACATAATGTGCCAGCATAAGTAGCCTAATAAAAAGCCAAATATGGTAGCTCATGTGGACTTATTTCTTGATTGCATTTGATCATTTGAGAGGGACATAGGACTAATTATTGCGTTCTTAACCATTGCACTTTATTTTCTGATTAATAAGTACGAAACAAAGTTCTTAAGAGCTTCGGGTATATGACTTAAGTAGAAATCCTGATATACAAAAGTAGGATTTGCGGGATGAAAGTTAAGTACACAAATTTACTATTTATGAGTTATGTTAGTGTCATGACTGTAATTAGCGATGAACTTGTTTTTTAAGCATGCATGGGAAAATTGAAAAATCGGGGATGATACGTTTTATCTTTTAGACCTCTTTAATGTGCTTTGTTCTATGATACCTAAAAGTTACCAATGTGGTAATGAAAACATTCAATTATGTCAGCACATATTAGTTGTAGTTGAATATAATTAAGAATAAAACCAAAAAAGTAAAAAGTTTTGAAAAATGGAGAAGAGGGTGTTTTTGTAACTTGTGAGAACAATTTGGACGACCTGCATTCATTAAGAGAGGAAGATGGAACATCGGAAACTATGGATCCCCAAGATTGACTGGGTTCCTTTTTGTTAGCAGATACAGATTTAAGAACCTTAGATTTTCTAACAGGAACATTAGTTTTAGATTTCCTAGGTTTCCGTGAGTAAACCAATGTTACGACAGGTTTAGATGTTTCATTATCTAGAATAGTTGGTTTCCTAAGGGGCACTTCAGTAGTTGTGGTAATCCTAGTTAAAGGGCACGCATTTCCTACTATAGTGAAGGTCCGACCAGTAGGTCTCCAGATATATCCAATATTTGTAAACACATTTCCTGTTGGTTTCTAAACTTTTCTCTTTGAATGTTTCTTAACAGATTTAGATTTAGTACGAGCATTCACATTATTGATAAAATCAAGAACACACAAATCATGATTATCAGAAAGCATGCAACCATTACACTTAACACATTTAAGTTCAGAATTCGCATTAAGCTTGGAATGCTTTAGGTTCAATAACACAATCTTTATTTTTCAAACTAGATTTAACTTTCCTAGGGTGGGCTTCTACTTTCTGATTACTACTTGGTGTTTGCTGAATCTTATCTTTCTTTGTATTGCTTGAAGGCTGTAATCCGCTAGCACTAGTAGATGGTTTTACTCCAGTAGAAGACAACATAGGTTTGTTAGAAACTAAGTTCGATGAAGAAGAGGTTTTTGTGTTTGTGTTTCCTGAAGATGTGACGGGCTCAGTGAATCTAACTCTTTTGTCATTATTCTTTGGGGTCACAGCCACTAATTTTCCATCAGCATTGTTGATACTAGGGCAGGTTTTACTGATGTTTGTAAGCAACTCCTAAATTCGTTTAGCATACCTACAGGAAGATTATAAGGATTGATCTAGTGGATATTTTGATTTAACATGTTCAACTAGATCCCTAAGAACTGTAGCTTCTTCCTGAGTGTGCTTAATATAGGCATAGTGAGCTGTCTTTTTATTTAACAATTTAGGGTTTATTGGTTCCATATCAATCTTAAGCATTTCTGGATCACTAGGGTGTTTTGTAACATCATTATCAATTAGAGATTTTCCTTTATGTTTTCTTAAATCATCCTTGAGAGTTGTAATTACCAAAACTTGTTCCTGAAGACTAGCATTTAAATCAAAAATTTCCACAGACTTTAGATTGACTTGATTAATTAAATCATCACATTGTTCTTTTGATCGAATACGTGCTGGTTTAATCGAGTCATAAAGTTGCTTATAGGTCTGTTTCAAATGCTATTCTTAGCAATAAGCTTTGTCCCCATATGATCCAATTCAATGTTAATTATTTCAGTCTCCTCTAATTCCTATTTAATCTTATCCTCATTTGTTTTCCCACTTAGAGCATTGATTCTCTCTTTCAACTTCTTAATGACCGTATCTTTCTCTTAGGATTGAGCCTTCAATTCATTTAATTCAAAACAATTGGATCAAAAACTGGAATCACTTTGATTTGGACACAGAATTATCCCTTTGAAAATTTCTTGGATTACGTTGTAGAATCAACTTCTAAAAGAGATGCAATGTTTTTTAAGAGTGGTGAAACTTTTGAACAGTTTATCATAAATCTCTTTTTCAATGAAATCCGTTTGAAGCTCAGTCTCAAGTTGGAGACATTTTCATTTCATGCAATCATTAGTAGAAGGATTATACACAGACAAATTCCCAGTAATGTTTACAGATCATCTATTGCTCAAACCTTGTTCCAAGGAGTCGTTCATTTTTGTTCAAACTTGATTCATTTAACTTCAAATGTTTTAGATTCTCAATGATGTTGTTCCCCAGCCTGTTCATTTGATGAAGACATTTTGGACTCTGAAAGTTCATCATACCAAATTTAATGGATTGAATGAGTTAAACACGTCATTAGTGCTTTTACAATGGAATTATCTCATCCCTAAAACAAACTTTGTATGTTTGAACCCCCAGAAACCTCATGATATCTCTTGGGTTTGTGTTCTTTCTATGACAACCACGTCAAAACCAGCAAGATGGTGTTTAAGTTTCTTTAAACTTGTATTCACCATACTGACTTTAGGAAGTTCTTTTGGAACCTCAACTATGATGGGTCTACTTCGAAAGAATAGGTTCTGAAGAATTCACCGAATTGTGAGACCAAAAGGCTTGTTCAGCAGATAATTCAGTTTGTGGAACAAAGCGTGTTTCAAAATCATTACAAAGTTGGTTAAGAGCAGCATAATCGACTGGTGTAGTATTAACTTTCTTTTCTAACATTATGTGATCCTTTTGTTTTAAAAGCATTTTTGACGACTCTTTCGGCAAGCATTAAGGTCTCTTAGAAGAGTCAGGATTCCACAATGGGATTTTGTTTTCTCAATAATATCACAAATATAGCTTTGGTTCTAACTGCTGAGCTTTCTTCAGATAGACAACGGATTATGAAAATTTGCGCTTGTGAGTGGTTTGATCATGAAAAACTTAAGTTTCGTTCAACATGTGACCATTTGTAGTAGATTGACTCTTTTAAAAACAATATTATCTAGCTGTTTAATCCTCTTTTCTAAAGCAATCTCTCTATCTATGTTCCTAGATTCTTCTTTCTTAAAATCTCTTTGAGAAGAGAAACTGTTTGCATTAAAGAATTCTTTTCTTTTAAATGTTCAGAAAGAGTTTGTTTAAGATGATCAATCTCTACAGACTGTGCACATGAATCTGAAACGTTGTCTTTACATGTTAAACACAACATTTTGTCCTTTGTTCAACACTTTACTGTTCTTCTATTTCAAGCTTAGACAGTTTAAAGTATCTTTGACATTTTATTTTCCAGCTTTCTTCTTTGTTAAAACTAAAAACAACTTGGGTTTCAATTGTCAATCACATATAATATCACTGCATCTTGGTTGTGTAGAGAGTTAGCTTTTTTGAAAAAGCTGTTTGTTTTGATTTTCAATCACACTACCGGAGAATAAGGAATGATATTGCTATCACTGGTTATTTCAGTCTCTGAATGGTTTACAACATTTGACTGCTCAGAAGACGGTATAGCCTGCACCGCTTGATTAATCATATTATTATTCACATTATCATGATTGTGTACTTCAGCAAGAGCATCTGAACCATAATGAGATAAATTTGCCATGAGAGCAACTTTGGCAGTGTTGAGTTCATCACAATCAGAGTCATATGCATCTAAATCATCAGCTTGAAAAGCAGCATTGTGAGTAATGACAGGCTGTGTGGCTTAACCTTCTAGAATTCTTAGATCTGCTAAAAATGCTAGTTCCTCCTCATGTAGAATTTGACCACTTGCTTGAGCTTGAACCAACAAAACTTTATCCTTAAACCATGAATCATCCCGTTTCCTCCTTGGTTTAGTGCATTATTTAGACATGTGTCCTTCCCCTTTGCAGTTGTAACATGTAACAATCCTCTGTTTCCTTGAGTTATTCCCACTTGCTCCTAGAGTGAAAGTTCTTGTAGTACCCGTAGCATAAGAAATTTGTCTCCCCTAAACTGGTTGTATGGTTACTCTTCCATCATTAATGGTGGCTTGTTGCCTAGGGTTTGATGAATTCCTCAGTTGGTTATTGGTAGTGGGATAGCAAAAAGTGGCAACAATAGTTAAGAAAGACATCATGTGATTGATGACATTAATGGGATCATTACCTTTCTGGAACACTGGTACAATTAGACCAGAGTCTGGTTAGGAAAATTCAGGTTGTTGATTAACTGAGGGTGCATTGATGATGATGGTAAAGAATAAACGTTGTGGTGAAGAATAAACGTTGTGGTGAATTGATGGATGGATGATGATGAAGAATAAACGTTGTGGTGAATTGATGATTGATACTCATTGGATGGATAAGTAATTGAAAGAGGTGTTGATGATTGATGAGTTGAAGCATAATTGAGGACATTAGGGTGGGACCATACTGTGGAGACGGATTAAGGATGAACCCAATTGTGATGCTGAGAGTTTTGGTAAGAGTGCTGATGAGGATCGGAGTTGCATTCATGCATCAATCAAACTTCATTTACATGCCGTTCATGTTGTTCCATGTGAGCATGAATCTGATCAACATTAGTAGTATGCAAGTCTTTTACTAACTTAACATCAGTAACGAATTTGCTCCATTCAGCGAGAAGAGTATTCAAAAACTTGGTATTGACTTGGAATTGCTCCAGTGGCATCTTGTAAATATTCATATCATTTAGTAGCAAAGTAAAACTCAAGTAGTACTCGTGTAACGACTCTCCTTTCTTGTATGTAAATTTATCAAATTCATCGTACAACTTGCACTCTCGTTCTTGCTTTGTTAACGACGTTCCTTGTATTAGCAGTTTGATTTTCTCCTAAATATCCTTGGCTACACAATGTTGACTAACAAGAGCATAAATTTTAGTTAGAAGGCCTTGTAGAATGATGTTTATTGCTTTGATGTCATAATCAGCTTGAATGGTTTTTGGGAGTTCATTTCAGTTATAACTTTGGTCTGGTTATACACCATCCTATAATTGTTGGCCAACAGTGGCACCTTTTTTACAGAAAGCAAGGAATCATTTTACATGAGTTTATTCAATCATATAAAGTTCCCATTCTGATTTTCTCCACGAGTCATCAAGTGTTTTTCAAGCCTCGGTGGTTTATTGTCACACCGAGCGAAAGTGACTTATCAGCAAGTGGATGGTCATTGAGAAATTTGTATGTTAAAAGATTACTTGGTTGATCGGATGGTGGTAGTAAGAAATTGTGTTTAATTAAGTTGTCTTTTAAGTGTTTTAAATCTTTAAACTATACGGGATTTTACAATTCTTGACAAAACCGGGAAAAAATAAGTTAATGTTTCACGGGATTTTACACGTCAAAGAAATAAACCGTATAATTTAAAAGAAAATTGAGTTGTTCAGTTTCCACTAAAGGAAGGTGTTCGTTTCAGATTTTTCTATGGAAGCGACCGACACTTTCCTAGGAATTTCGTATTCCTAACAGTGTAGTTAGTTAATTTACGACATGTAGGCTATTTGGTTTAATCTTAGAAATTTATCAGTTGAACATGTTCCTCCATCTAAATCCATAGTACTAATCATTGCAATACATACATAGATGTATACATTACATTAGACTGGGGGGCTTGATGACGTACCCCCCTCTCCGGTTTGAAGGCATCCCCTTCGAAGCCCAAATGGGATCTTCTCCCAATTACAACCAATAACCTTTGAATAGTTTTGAGTGGCGTAAAACCATCTTCGGGATGGTTACCAGTATGGGAATCCACCACGTGAAGCCCTACACCCTTCGCGGTGAGCCTTTGACAAAACTAGAGCAAAGGTCAGACAGTCAAACCCACGTTCTCCATCTCTGTCAAGGTCTTCCCGCCAAAATAGGGATCGTGTTACACAACCCCAAGAATCACCCCTTAAATTATGGGACGCCCCCATGATCATGGAACTTTGTGCTAAGCCTCGTCCTATCTCATTTATACACCTATAAATAGATAGTAAGGGCTCCAGGTATGGCGATGACTTTTTACACACTTACTTACATTACCATACTTTACCAAATACAAAGCACATACTTACTCTTACACCGAAGGTGATTTACAAGGACACCCCCTGCGCTTCACTTAACGTAGTGTTTTAATTTGTGTTGACACAGGTTATTTAAAGGCTTGGCAACTCAACAATCATTCAAAGAACTCTTCGATTACATCAAAGCCTGATCGTGCCCATATTTGCACAATCAGATATAATTGCAACAAGGTTGCTCAGGACAACATAAGCTTATAAACTTCTTTCCTTGATGTGGACAGTATTCTTCTCATGCATTTCGTGAGGATCAAAGCTTAGACTCACTTGGGGAAAACAAAGCTTTCTGATTAAATGATCAAAGGAATACAACGATAGTCGTAAAACTGATTAGACAGAAAGAAAAAAGGCTTTGTTGTGTGCAAAGAGTGAGAAAATCAGTTGAAATAGTCCAGTATTTATAGGCAACTGAGGGGGATTTTTTGTCTGGACGGTCCCCTTAATTAGGGTGTCGGTCCCATTAACAATTAAGGGGGGCCGCCCCTTATAATTAAGGGGACCGCCCAGCCCAGACGCTCCTTTTTTTAATCTTTTCTAGGGGAGGTGTTTTCTGGAACATTTCTAGCCATTTTTGGGTAGAAAATTTGAATTCAAAATATTTTTTTGAATAAAACATTTTTTTTAAATCTAAAAATGTTTTTGTAAAAGATATATAAATGTTTGTGACATTTTTATAAAAAGTGTGAGGTTAAATAAAATATCCTTTGATCATGAAATGCATTAAGCATTTGTTTATTCATACCTTTAAGTGTTTAAATTTTCAAAATGAAAATTTACTACTAATTACTTGTTTACATTTAATTTTTCATTAATTGTTTTTACATTTTGTGATCATCAAAACGTAAAGAGATCGAAAATTATTAATAACATTTTTAGGCATTATTTCTATCAACAATTTCCCCCTTTTTGATGATTACAAAATCTAAACTCATTAAATGAAAAATTAGTTTTA
>BQNB010033923.1:0-39072 GCA_026074375.1 Tanacetum coccineum
TACTGGCAGTACTAACTATAACACTAGCAATACTAACTTAGCTTGGCAGTACTAAGTCTTCTCTTGGCAGTACTAAGTTAAACCAACAGTAGAAACTTGTAGAAGCCCTTAATTCTCAACAATCCTCCTCTAAACTTGTAATTTACCTTCAAATCATCAAGTTTCTGAATTAAACCTTCTGTGTTAAGAGGATGCTTCTAAACACTTTACTATCTTGGTCTATTTGCTAGTATGAAGATTTTCCTTAAAAACTCATCTGCCATCTCTAAATATTGATCCACTTGCAGCTTGTTACACAACATCAAAGTCAAAAGCCCTCTTATCAGTGGATAATCTTTCTCAACCAACATGAAGATATCATGTCCTCTGTCTGTGGATACATGGTGAACACCACATATATCATATAACCTCCATGTCAATGGATCATGCATATATCTCTGAAGCTTCCACAGAATATCATCATAACCTCTTCAATTCAACCCATAATGTTCTTTCTTTGTCATCAGTAGGATCTGTTGAACTGAATCTTTCTTTAACCAAACATATCATCAAAACTCTGACAAGCTTCTGTATGATTTCTAACTCTGATAATTCTCCAATATCTTCTTGTGTCTTTAGAGTAAATTTCCCAGTCAATTATTAGATATTTGACCTGTAAGGCTTCAACATAGACTTCTTCCACTGGAACTACCATCATCATTTGTTGTAAATCCTCTTGTGATAATTCTATTTCTTCTTCTTCTGGTTGTTCTTGAACTAACCCTGAAACTTCATTAGTCTTTTGCTTCTTAGAACCTTCATGATCCAATTATACTTCTGCATCCCTTTTTGAACTTCTAGTTGTTAACTCAGGAACTGTTTTGTCACCTTCACTCTTTATTGGATGAAAGGTTTGCACCCTTATCATTGTTGTTTCAAACAAAGCCTTGAGCTCATCGAAGGAAAGTCTCTTCAATTGTTGCAGAGTGTGACTTCCCATATGCTTGATATAGTTAGACATATAAGTTCTCCGTTGAGCTTGTGTGAGTGGCTTGGTCCTCCTTTCTTCAGCTCTTTGTTGGACAAAATATCTCTTTCTCTGGTTGATAAGTTCTGCAAGCAGTCTTGCTTTTTCAGTTTCAGAGTATTTTTCTCTTTATTCTTCTTGTATCCTTTATGCTAGCTCTTCATCACCTTCAATTGTAGCTTGTATATCTTCCCATTTTTCAATATTGAAAGAACTAGCTTCTTCATGCACTCTGGCAATCCTCTGTCTTTCTTCTTCATCAAGTTGTTCTTGCAATCTTACAGCTGCTTCATAACCAGCTCTTTCTTGTCTTTGCTGCAACTTTGTCTTGGTTTGTTCAGGCTCAGATTCTGTCATTATACCTTTACCTTTATCTTTGTTAACTTCTTGAACCGTACCAGTAGTACTAACTGGTATTGATGCACCAACACTACTAACTGATTCTTCAGCAGTACTAAACAATCTACTAGCAGTACTAACTCCACCACTGCCAGTACTAACTGCCCTTCTTCTTCTAGTATAAGTGTGAACATTTTTAGCTGCATCTGTAAGTACCTTAGCTACACTCAAGACTCCCAACTGATCTTCAGTTTGATCTTCTTGACTATGTGTAGGAGTAACCAAAGTAACTCCTACATCTTGATCAATTTCTTCTATCATCCTCCCCTGTTTGGAAGAATCCTCTAAATCCTCTTCATCATCTGAAACCACAATCTTTGCTCTCCTTCTAGCTTGGCTTGTCTTGACAGTCTTCTCTAATTGTTTTACCTTCTTGATAAGTTTAGTAAAAGCAGCACCATAGATTTCTTTGTCTGCCTCAAGTCTGTCTCCAAAGCTTCACATCTATCTGACAATTTTGTGACCAAATCCATCAATTCATTTTGTTGCATTCTGCCCTCATCACTTCCAAGTATGTGACCTCTTGGGAGAGGTGAATCATGGGGCATGGATGAGGTCTTATTAATGTTACTACTACCCTGTCCTGCATCTAAGCTAGTGACAGTAGTGGCAGCCCATCCATGTCTGACATCCACACCTGTGGATGCAGCCTCATCTGCTACATTGGTGTGAGGAGGAGAACTGAGTTAAGGAACTTCAGTTTCATGTCTGATAGGACTCCTAAGTGTTGGCGAAATATGTGGTGGTGAGGTTAATGGAGCATCTGTGGGTGTGTGATGGGACTCAACTGGGACTGTTGATCCTTCACCCTAAAAAATTAGGCCTGAACAAGCATTGTTGGAAACAATGGAATGTCTACCCCATTATAACCCTTAGAAATCCTTCTCATATTGCAATACACAATCTAAAGTATATTCTTGTTTAATAGTATTTATTATGACTAACAGTTTGAACTAACAGTCTTAAGTATAACTAGCAGTACTAATTATACTAAGCAGTACAAACTTTTTCCTAGCAGCATTACCTTACAACTACCAGTTTTATTTCCAAATTTATCTCTAATACTATCTCCAAACCATATTAATCATTAGTCTAACAAACACATCTTCAGAGATTAAGTAATCCAATGCTAGCAATCAGAAAGTTAAACCTGCTAACATCAAATGCCTTTGTGAGAAGATCTGCAACATTATGATCTGTATGTATCTTAATCACTTGAATGAGCCTCTTCTCATAAGAATCTTTGATGAAATAGTGCCTTATTTCAATGTTCTTGGTTTTAGAATGAAACACTGGATTCTTCACAATACAAATGGTGATTTTATTATCAATGTAAATCTTGGTGTCCATAAAATTGAACTCATAATCAAGCATCTGATTTTAGATCCATAACACCTGTCCATAGCAATTTGTAGCAGCAACATACTCTGCTTCAGTAGTGGAGTTGGCAACTATAGTTTTCTTTTTTACATTGCCATGAAATCAACCTTTTGCCAAGAAATTAACAACCTCCTGTTGTGGATTTCCTGTCAAGGCTAGCTCCAACATAATCACTATCAGAAAAATCTTCCAAGTTAAATGGTGAATCCCTAGGATACCAAAGTCCCAATTTGGGTTAACCTTTCTAGTATCTAAACATCCTTTTTCAAACATTGAAATATTGTGAGACTTTAGGAGTAACTTGGAACCTTGCACAAGCACAAATAGCAAACATTATGTCAAGCCTAGAAGCTGTCAAGTACATTGATATGTGTTTAATCACATATCATTTAACCTTATTAAAATGAGCTTAAAAGACCAAAAATGCATGGAAAATACATTGTATATGTGTGTTTTATAATTTGTATTGTGCAGGTAACAAATATTTAATAAAAGGACAAAAAAAAGCAAAATGGACAAAACCAAACACGGGATTGGAAAGAGCGCGGGAAAGGGGAAAAAGGAATAAACGGAAAAAAGGGAAGGTAAGGTGAAAGGTGGGGGGGACGGGCGAGAGGGGGGGATCAATGGAATCGGAGGGGTGGCGGTGGGGCGGGGGGGGGGCGTCCCGACGAGGGGGGTAAAGAGAAGGAAGCGGGGGCGGGAGAACGGAAAAAGGAGGTGAACGAATGGGAGAGACCCGGCTGGAGAGGGGAATATGGGGAGGAAGGGGAGGGGGCGGTTGAGGGAGACGGGAAAAATCAAAGCCGAAGGCGTACTCATCTTTTACGGACCAACCCGGACCCATTTTCTTGGGCCGAGTCAGCCCAAGATTGATACTATACAAAACCTAAGCCTAAAATATCACAAATCCAAGCCATTTATCCTATATCCTATCCTGGGCCCAAGTAACTATATAATATGGGTCAATATAAAAGTCTAACTCACAAGTCAATTTACTGTACATCTTTTTCTTTTTTTCCCTCCCGTTTTCTACAAAGAGTAAACACCCAGGGTAAAACCAATCAATCCCTACACACGCACTCTTGAGCTTCTAGAAACCTTTGCTTGACACCTCTGACACTCGCATAGCCACTCTGGCAATCCCACTTCACCGCATTGGTCAATTAAACATGGACACGATCTAACAATTCAAATGTTGATGATTTAGAGGCGGTTATTGATTAAGGGCCAAGATTAGAGATTGGGGAGCGTCCTAAGGTAGCAAGGTTCATTCACCCATAATTAATAAGGCTTGATCACACAATTAGGACATGTAGGTTTTAGCTTAGCTTATTAGTAATTTGTATTGTTTACTTAGCTTATTGTTTAATTTCTTGTAATTTACTTTCTAAAGCATTGCAATCCTTTAAATTTTCAATAAAGTCAGTTTTGATTTAAATTCGTGTTCAATTCTAGTTTTTGCTTAATGCAATGTTGTTTAATTTGGTCATAAGCTCCTAATAAGCTCTTATAAGCTCTTAATTACTACATAAGCTTGCTTATACTCTGTTAAGCCTTCAAAAGCTTAACTGAGTTTAGATTTTCACTTAAATCCTCCCCTAAATTAAGTCAGCTTTTGATTTGGATGATAAGCCAATTATGGAAGGGCTTATAGACCTCACCAGCTTGTTTCTAACAAGCTAGAGCTTGTAGATAAGCTCTTTAGAGCATTAATAGATCCCTGTTTGACTGGGATCAAGGTACACTTCATTTTCACTCTTATTTAGCTCAAACATTAGCTTATTAATGTTTAGCTTATAGATATGCTTATCATGCTTATCATCTATTGGATTGTGCTTATTTGTCATTTATTTGCTTACTTCAATATCTATTTTAGCTTATTTCAAACTTTTATAGTGTAAAAATGCGAAACTAAAATTTAAGGGGTGTTTGGCACAAGCAGCACTAACTTTTGTTAGTGCTGCCTAAGCCATTTTGGCCTTTGAATCATCTTTAATCAGCTTAAACTTAGTCTATTAATCAGTTGTTATAAGTTTTCAAAGTCTAAATCTAAGTTTTAAGGTATTTTCTAATCATGGTTTGAATATGTGGTATCCTTGGTTGATATTTAAGCTTGTTTGATCTGAACTTGATTAGTAGCTTGTTAGTGTTGTTTTCATTTTTTTCTGAGTCCTTAATGCAGTAGTTATGAGTTAGAATAGGTTTGCAATTGCCATTTTGTTTTTAAGCCAAATATGTTCAAGTTTTCTAGTCTTCTTTTCAAATTTCCAAAAGCCAGTTTTCATTAGTAAATCTAGGTAAGATAAAATTAGTTTTAAGGTCTGAATTTGATTATATAAGCTTATTGGTCATCAAGCTTGATCTGTTTCACCTTTGTAAGTTTTTTCATCGGCTTTTAGTAGCTTAATTATAGGGCTGCACTTTGCAATTCTCAAACTTCAAAAATCCAAAAAATAGCTTAGTAGTTAAACTGTCCTTTTTCAAGTTTTTTTAGCTTATTTCTAATCCAATTTTCCAAATTCTTGTTTTTATGTGTTCTTTGGATGCTAAATTTCATCTGTTTTCAGTCCTTAATTATTTTTAAGTGCTTAATTTGTCTTAAAGTTAGCTTAAAAAGTGGTCATTTATCTTTAAGAAACTGCTTGATTAAGTCAGTTTACCTTTTAGCTTTTGAAAGCTTTTCAGCTCATATTGTTGGTTAAGTCTTTTTCACATTAGCTTATTAGGTCTTGGTAGTTAATAGTGTTCAGCTTATTTGCTTATCTTTTGCTTATTGAGTCTCAAAAATATCAAACAGTTTTGCTTTTTAGTATTTTACAATCTGTTTCATTTTAAGCTAGCTGATTCTAGCTTATTTCAAGGTTTTAAGAAAAGTGCCCTTTACAAAAGTAGCTTATTTTAGTTAGTTCTTTTAAAGTTTTCAAAAAGAAAAGTAAAAAAAAATGTTTTGTCAAAAAGGGTGGCCACAGGTTTCGCCACAGGTTTCGAACCTGTGACCTCCCCCTTTTATAGCATACGTTTTAACACACACACTCATCAGCATCTGCCCTGGGGTCTTTTTCAAACAAGTGTTGCATTATTAAATTGTTATAGGTTTTTAGTTTTAAAAGATTATTGAGCTTATTCGAATTTTAGCTGCTTATTGGCTTGAGCTTATTAAACCATTTTTCTTTAGGAACATTAGTAGTAGTGTTAAGAACTTTTAGTAATTTTTTGAAATTTTTATAAAATTGTTTAGTATTTTTAGTATTATTTTTAGATTAAAACTGTTTTTAATTCATAATAAATAAATAACAATTCTAAAACAATTATTTCTTTTTTTCTAAAATTATTTTTAATCATTTAGGACCATTAGAAATTAAATTTGCATTTTTAGGATTAAAATTTGATAGTTTAGGTTTTTAAGACGCGTTTTTCGATCCCGTTATCGTTTTTAGCTTTAATCCTTAATTGTCTTATTTGTTTACTTGCCTTTATTTATTTTTGCGTTTCATAAGTAGAATTAAAATCAAAAACCAAAATACTTGATATTCAAGCATCAAACAAGGTACTTTCGCAGTTTTGAAATTCGTCTCTTGTCGGGATACGACATCCGAGAGATATAATATTGTTTGTCCTCAAGCAATTTTCATATCAAACGGGATACTCTCTATACTATAATTAATTTGAGATATTTAGGATATATATTTTATTATATATAGACTATTTGGATCGAATCATACATCAATGATCCAATCATTGATCTGTATAAATGAACATCCACATCCTTCTGCTTCATCATTCCTTGGTAATGCTTGTTTGTCTCATTGGAGTGCTTGATGTCTTATTGCTATACCCGACAAAAATCTAATCGTCAATAGTTTTTCAATATATCAGCCACATACTTGTCTTGGCTAATGAAGATTCCATCATCTTTCTGCTTTACTTGTAACCCTAAAAAGAAAGTGAGCTTCCCCATAGAACTCATCTGGAATCTCTTATGCATCATCTACTCAAACTCAACACATAAAGACTTCTTTGTAGATCCAAAGATGATGTCATCAACATACACCTGTACTAACAGGATATCACCTTTGTCCTTCTTGATGAATACAATCTTATCAATAGTGCCTCTTCTAAATCCATTTTTCAATAAGTAGGTAGACAAGGTCCCATACCAGGCTTTAGGAGCTTGATGTAGACCATATAAAGCTTTTTATACTTTATAAACTTTGTCAGGGAACTATGGATCTTCAAAACCAGGAGGTTGGCATACATACACCTCCTCTTCAATAGTACCATGTAAAAAAGCACTCTTCACATCCATCTGGTACACAATAAACCCCATAAATGATGCATAGGCAAAAAATAACATGATTGCTTCTATCCTAGCAACAGGAGCAAAAATCTCATCATAATCAATGCCTTCTTCTTGGGTGTAACCTTATGCAACCAGTCTTGCCTTGTTTCTAACTACTATCCCTCTCTCATCTTTCTTGTTTCTATAGACCCATTTTGTTCCAATTGCATGCTTGCCTTTGGGTAAATCAACCAATCTCCAAACCTTGTGCAAACTAAAGTGTAGCAATTCATCTTGCATTGCCTCTATCCAGCTTGGATCTGTCAAAGCTTGTGCCACCTTCTTGGGTTCTATTTGTAAGAGAAAATAGACAACTAAGTAGTTTTGATAATCTTTGTGATTTGTTCTCCTCTGGTTTTTGATGTAACTGACCACATCATGTTCTTCTGAAATCTTGGTCATCTTCCTTGTTTGAGTAGCTGAATTTTTGTCTCCAATGATCTGGTCTTTAGGATGATTCTTGTGAATTCTGGTTGTGGGAATAGGACTGACATTCATGGTGGTTTCCAAGTTATTAAGGTCAGCCTCTGCACCTACATCTTCATCATCATATGCACCACTAAAGATACCAGTATTTAGAAGATCAGCAGTATCCTCCAAATCAGGCATAAGAGGATCAGTTGGAAGATCATCAGCATTAGTAAAAATTTGCCCAGCAGTACTAACAGATGGACTAACAGTACTATCTCTGTTAGTGCTGTTAGCATAACCTTCCTTCTATTGAACAATCAAATTATCCAATTCAGCTCTAAAATCTTGCACATTATGGTCATCTTCTTTATTTGAAGCTCCTTCTTCTTTTTCTTGACCATTTCTTTCACCTTTATTTGCTGGTTCTTCATTAGTCTTTTTACCAGCATCATCAGCAACTGCATCCTTTGAGCTCTGTGGACTAACATAAAGTAATGGTAGCAGAATATATTGTTGAGTAGGTACTGCATCAATATTATCCTTGATACCTGCATTCTTATTAGTTTGATTCCATGCAGTAACTGGCTCATAATTCATAGAGTTTGTTAGTAAATCAATATCAAAGGAGCCAATATGGTCCACTCCCGCAACATTTGGTTTTTTTGTTTCAAGAATAGTTTTGTTGCAGGTCTCTCTACTTTCCTAGTTCTAGTGTTAAATACCCTAAAAGCCTTGCTATTTATAGAGTATTGTTTGATAAAGATAATTGAGATAATAGAGAGTACTTAAGGTTTTTTATTGGACCGACTGAATAAAATTGAGTATTTATCTTGAAGAAATCTTGATATATAAAGAAAGTTCAAGATTTATCCAAATCAAGGAAACCTATAAGCAAAGTAGTTGGCGGAAATATCTCAACGACTATTTTAATTAATGAAATTCTGTTATGCCTCAAACAGTACTAACGGTCAACCAACAGTACTAAGTTTAGCCTAACAATACTAACTTTAAGCCCAGCCGTATTAACTTTACCTAGCAGTATTAAGATATGCCTGGCAGTACTAACTTAATACTGGCAGTATTAAGTTTATGCCTGGCAGTATCAACTCCAATTCTGTTCTATCATAAATTTAGATTCTCACAAGCTCTCTTTCTGTTTTTCAGCTCACTATATCTCTTATTTCTTTTTCTTACCAATTCACTCTTTCTGTTTTTATATCACACAACTCTCTTTCTGTTTTTCATCTCACTATATCTCTCATTTCTTTTTCTCACCAATTCAAACAATTTTGTACAATATTCCATCAATTCCATTAGTTTCATGCTGTCCTATCCACTTCCAAATGTGTGAACTCTTGAGAGGGGTGGGTCATTGGACTATTTAGATGTAGTCTCAAACCTAGTTTGAGCATCTACACCCCCCAATATGGTATCTTGGCACCAGGGACCACTACCTGAACCAGTTCCCTAAGGACTTGGCTCATTAAGTGTTGTCATGGATTGGGTCCTATTGATGTTACCACTGTCTTGCTCTGCTTCTAGGCTAGAAGCAGTAGTGGCAGCCCTTTTCCATTCTGTCACCTAACTCCTTATGGACAGCCTCATCACCAACCTTTTCAGGGGGACCACCAGACTGAGGTATCTTAGTGTCCCGACCTCTTTTGGCTTGCCTAGGTGTTTGACTCTTCACACACTTTTGTTTGATGTTACATGTCCTTTCATCCATTCTTGACTGCATATTGACATAATTAGCCTCTCCTCAATCTATACTTCAGAGGTGAAGCATTCAATACCATGTACTCAGTATGCTTAGCCTGCAAATGTTAGTCTAAAACCAAGAATACACAATTCAAAGTATTTTCTTGTTTAACAATATTAATTATGACTAACAGTTTAAACTAGAAGTCTTAAGTATAACTAGCAGTACTAATTATACTTAGCAGTACTAACTTTTGCCCTGCACTCAAAATGAGAGAATTAGTTTCTCTTGGGGACCCAAGCCATTACTGACTTGAGTCTGCCTTGTAGATCAACATAGTCAAATCTTTTAAGCATGTATGATCCACTGTCTTTGGAGGTATGGTCAATAACATTTCCTGTTGGTCTCCAAATCCAGCATGCTGAGGACTTAACAACATTTTCCCCATTTCCCACAGCAGCACTAACTACTAATTTTGGCCCAGCAGTAGTTACATTGTTAACCTTAGCAGTTTTAACTTTTTCATTAAGATTATTGGTTTTTGCTGCTAATTTTTGGTTAAAAGCCCTTCTTACTGGTGAATGTGCTTTAAAATAAGAATATGTTTTGGGTAATGCATCATTCACTTTTGATTTAGGGGCAGCAGTATTAACAGGCCTGGCAGTACTAATTGATGTTGCTGCTCTTGGAGAGCTTTGCTTAACAGCATTAACTAGCACTTGTCCTGACTTTGTTGCAACTGCTATTGGAACAAAATTCCTTTTAGGATGTGGGTGAGTAAATTTATTTTGGTGGTTCACCCTCTGAGCATTGTTTCATACTGGTCTAATTTCCCTTTGACTAGTAACCCTTCCCTTATTATTCAACACTGGTTTTTCTACCATTTTCTTGTCATGAAAATCACAGTCTTTGATTAAATGATTAAAACTCCCACAAACAAAACAAGCTTTCTTTATAAACTCAAAACCATTCCCTAGTTTCTGAGTTATCATTCCATTCCAGTTTCTCCTATTATCCCTAGGACTTTGACTTTTCCTAGGATACTCTACTTGCCTATGTGTGTTTTCCTTATTAACAGATTTCACTTTCTTATCAGATTTAACAAAATTGATTTTAGTAAACTTTGATTTTGTCTGATCAGATTTAGGTCTAAGCACTAGGCCTAATATTTTTAGGCTTTTCTAGACTATCCTTACTAGTCTTAGATATACTTGTTTCAGTTTCACTCACTTGAATCTTATAGACAGAATCATCTAACCCAGTAAAGGATAAGTCAGGTCTTGAGGGCATGTAGTTCCCAGTGTAGGGAGAGGGAACTGCATGAAACCCTTCACCTATTTTGAATCTATCATTTACTGGACTATCATCCACATCACTTTCTCTACTGTTAAACACACTATGAACCACTTCACTTTCATTTATTTGACTATCATAACCAAGACCAACTTTGTCTTTAGCACTTATTTGACTATTTATCAGTTTAGTTAGATTCTTTGATGAATCTTCAAACTTTTCTATTTTAAGTTTCAAATCATCTTTCTCTTTTAAGGCTTCTTCTAACTGTTTTTTAAGGTCTTTGATAGAAATATCTTTCACTTGGACATCATACTTTAAAAATGCAATATCTTCTTCATAAATAGCTTCATTCTTTTCATGAACAACTATCCTAGCTTCTAATAATTCTAATCCCATTTGATAACCTATAATTTCTAGATTAGATTTATTAAGAGCTTCACGCTGTTGATAATACTGTTTTTGAAGAGTTTCATATGATTTTAAGCAATCTTTAGAGCAAGTATGTACCTTAGAGTCTAAACTTGATGAACCTGATGAACCTTGGGATGTATAGGCCATTAGAGCAAAGTTTGTGATCCCTTCTTCAGCCTGAAAGCTCCAATCATAACCACCTATCCCATCTTGAACAACCAAGGCATTTGCAGGAGTCTCCACTTGTATAACCCTTCTTGGAGCATCTCCATTTCTATTCCCTTGATTCCTTGGTGCCCTGCATTCTCTAGCAAAGTGACCTCTCCTGTGGCAGTTGTAACATTTAACCTTTGTCTTATCAAAGCCAACAGTTTCTTTGCCATTGAAATTCAGATTCCTTCCTGTCTTCTTTAAGAATCTTTTCACCCTCATGGTAAGCATGGACACCTGCCATTTAAGATCCATCTCTTCAAGATCATCAGTATCAATCTGCTCCAGATCTTTATTGTCCAATTGTGGACTATTAGATTGATTAGCAAAGAAGGAAAACATGACATCATCAGCATAAGTTGAGGAAGGAGCTTGTCCCTGTGAACTAGCAGTAGAAGCATCATGAGCAGTATTAACTGCTTCATTAGTACTGCTAGTGTTTTCTGAAGATAAAAAAGCCACATTCTGAGAGTTTGAGCTTGAGCTTGATTGGCCTTTAATCTCAGATTCATACATCTTCAGATTATTATACAAATCATCCATGCTCAATGTGTCTAGATCAGATTTGTTTCTCATGATTAAAGCAATATTGTTCCAAGCTGATGGTAGACTTATCAACAACTTTAGATTTGCATCTTCCTGAGAGATAACTTCACTATGAATTTCCAATTGGCTGATGAGTTTCTGAAACCTATCATAGGTTTTATCCAGTCCTTCATATCTTGATGCAGCAAAATTCTCATATTGCTGCTTCAGAATGGTTTTCTGCATTTTCTTTAATTTTGTGTTGCCTCCAAACCTGGCCTTGATTGCTTCCCATAAGGTCTTTGCATCCTTGATTCCATGAAACTTTAATAGGTGCTCATCAGGAATAGCCAACAACAGAGTGCTTTTTGCTTTCAATTTATTCTTTCTTTCTAGCTTTTGTTCAGCTGTTTTAGGAGGAATGAGACCTTCAGTACTAGCACTAGCTGATGCAATTGCAGGTGCATCACCATTCACGATAACCTCCTAAAGAGCATAATCAGTGTGAATAAGATATTGCTCTATTCTCATGCTCCAAAGATCATAGTCTCCTGTTTTAAGCATAGGAAGTTTTAGTGCAGACACTGTTTGGGTAGTTTCTGATTGTGACTCCATCTTTTCTTTGACTAACAGATCTTGTGTAGATCTAGTGTTCTTCTTATTCAAAGTTTCTTAACAAGCTCTGATACCACTTGTTGATCCCTTTTGAACAGATCTTACTTAGCTTGTTAAAGCTTAGTTGTGTTGGATAGATCCAAGACAACTATAATAGAAACTAAGATTATGAATACTACAAACTATGCGGAATCTAGCTTGTAATACTAAGAAGAACAATGAATTAATAAAAACAAGATCTTGCTAAACTTTCAATATGTTAAACACAATCATAGTTACAGAATAACCTTGAAACTATGAATACTAACTATATTTACTATGAAAAGTATATAAAACTTGATATCTAGATCCATGCCGTAGGGTTCTTTTTATACACCAAGGAAACCCTAATGGGCTTACAAAATGCATTACATGATCATGCATATCTATTCCTAATATATCTCATGCATATCACATAAGCAGTACTAACTATTCTAACTAACCGTACTAACTATTATAACTAACAGTACTAATAAACTGACAGTACTAACATTTTGTACTGGCAGTACTAACTATAACACCAGCAGTACTAACTTAGCTTGGCAGCACTAAGTCTTCTCTTGGCAGTGCTAAGTTGAACCAGTAGTAGAAACTTGTAGAAGCCCTTAATTCCCAACATAAGTACTTGATCTTTGCTTTATTTGAGCTTGGGATGTCTTCAAGTGAACCTGCAAGTATTTTATGCTATTAAGTATCGAAAGTTCATGAGAAATGATAAAATATATATAAATAACGCCACCGAAAACATGTATAATTTAGGCATTATCAAATCCCTGCACACTTAGATGTTGCTTGCCCTCAAGCAATTAAAAGCGAGAAAACAAGATCATTTATCGTGACGTGGAGAAAATTTAGATTTTTAGCAAGAGTTTTCATATTGATTAACTTTTTAGGCATAGACACATAACATAGCACCTCATAGGGGAATGTGTTTGATTTTTTTTTAAATTCACTCGAGCCACTCAGAAGTACATACATAATCTAGATAGCTACCATAGGCTTGTACAAGACACATAAACATGCCCATTGCGGCGTGAGCACCTAGACAAAAATCTCAAAGAGGTAAAACATGACAGTGATGAGGGTGAATAGCATATACTAATCTCATGTAACGAACTTAAACCTTTATTTCTTTGAACTACTTTTTTTATACCAAAGGCTTGGCACATAACTTTTTTCTTTCAACTTTGACTTCTTCACTTAGATACTTGAGCAACGTAGCACTAAAAGGGAGTGCTTGCAGGTACAAGAGCTATATGGGATTTATTTTACCTCTTATCATATGATTTTCTCTATAAATTAACCTCACTGCGGTATAGTAAATAATAATCAAGCACAAGTTCTGAAGCTACTAAATTACCGGCTCACTAAAATATAATTTTCAACCAATACCACTATTCCAGAAAAGGCGAGAAATTACAAATACACAGCCATAACGACGAATGAGACACTTGCAATTGCATTCAAACCTTAACTTGAACAGGCTAAAGGTATCAATTATCTTAGGTACCAAAAGTGGGTAGCTGAATACATTCTAAGGCTAATTGTCACAACCTTAAACGGGGCGTGGACGGAAACACGTGTCCGGGGGCGTGACGTCATAATATACATCACACAAGATCAAGTAAACGACCACTATATGGACGTTTGATAAAACATAACTCGTTGCTTTGATTAAAAATAAAATAAGTCTTATAATATTCTTAACATAATTGAAATTGTTTTAGCAGAAGCTTAAGACATATGCAGTGGAACCATAACATGTTTTTAAAACAACGAGTATTTAAATTTAAAGATAAATATTCTTAAAAGACACCCATCAATGCATGCAACATCAACTAGCACCTCAAGAATAATCCAGCTAAGCACCTGAGAAAACATGCTTAAAACAATCAACGTAAAGTTGGTGAATTCATAGTTTTTAATTTAGTAATAAGAGTGGACCATAAGTTCACAGTACGCATGCGGCAGTTATAACAGATACAACTTCACATAAAAAGTACTTACTGTTGCGCTAAGCTCGTGACACCGAGGCTCAATTTAAAGAAGCATATTATATGCCAATAAAGAAATTAACTGCCCTAGAGGTATCTGACCAAGATAACCTAGTGAAATTTGACATGGTATATATCCATTTGTTCGTGTCTCCCGAATCTAGTGAGCGCAACTTACCCGGATAGGGATAATTAGTCCCAATAGATCTATTTACAACACTCGCACTCACTTAACCAGTACGGTCAGTTAATAAATTAACGGTTCATGATAGTTCAGGCATTAGTGGTCTATTCGCAACTTAGGCAACACGTAATCAGGAAAAGGTAACGTAAAGTAACTGTGTCCATAGTTTAAAAACAAGCAATGTTCTCACCCTCAAAGTAGTAAAGTAGAAATAGTAAAACGTGGGGCTATGAACTCACCTTTAGAAAATGGTGAGATAAATATCAATGAAGAGATATAATGCCAAGAGGTCCTACTTGCAACCTAAATCAATGACGCGTCTTAGAAAGACGGAAAGTATACGAAACTTAAACGAATCGTTTATAAGAGAAAAAGTCATCCATGAGTGTTTGTGCTTTGACTTAATTAACAAAACGTGTCTAAATAAAAATATAGAGTTTTTCGTTAAGTTTTGGCGCTTAACCAAAAATTACCATTTTTAGTAAGTTTCTATTTTAGGAAAGTTTTTAGTTTCGGGACATTAATACCGTCCCTTATATTTCCTAAACTCATATTTCCTTAAATGCACTAGAGAAACCTAAACGTTTAACTTCCATGTCTATCTTATTAATATTTACTAAACTTACAATTTTTAGTAACCTTAACGCTTTCCCTAAAATATGTTAACGACGTTTCTAATGATACTAATCAATATATATGTGATACTATATGTTTTGCTAGTGTTTTAAAAGCTCAAAACATCCCAAAAGCGTCCTAAAACTCATTTTACTATTCACATCAGCACCTATATTAATTATTTTGCTGAAAAATGTTTTAAGTTTCATTTGGCTATAACTTGGCCGTTTTAAGTCCGATTTTAGTGTACAATACTTGAAAATCTATCTACTCGAAACGAGCCCTCCAAAAACTATCTTTACGCCTAATGAAAACATTCCTAAGTTGACCAAAAACTCAAAACAATTTCGGATCAGCAACTATGTATTTCATAAACGCTTTTAAAAATCACACCAAACTTCACAATAGTGCGTAATCTAGCCTAATCTCCATTCACAACTAATCTACAACAAAACCACACCTAAGACTAACCTAATCCTTTTATTTCTATTGTTGCAACCAACTTTTCAACTCACCTCACCAAGATCATAAAGTCATAAACATGTTACTTCCATTTTTATAAAAAATGTCAAGATGTTATTTCACTTCTTTTAGAAAAATTAACACAAACACCATAGGACTTATAGATCTATGCAAGAACATAAGTAAATAATGAATGAAATTAGAAATGAAGGTATAAGTTTCAAAGTAAGCTTACAAAATGAAGAACAAGCTTAAGAAATATGATAAAAGATGATGGAAGACTTGGATCTTGAAAAACCTCAAATAATAACTAAACCTTAATTTGTAGATCTTGAAGTAAACCCTTAAATCTATGAACTAATACTTCAAACCACCTTAGATGACCTTATAAATGAACCTAGTATACTTGGATTATGTAGGAAATCAAAGATATAGAAACCCTAGATGAGGTGTTTGTTGCTGTGAGCTAGGAGAAGGAGAAAGAGAGATGAGAAATTTTGATGAGGCTTGGAAAATAAGAATGACCTAGTGTGTGTTATAGTGAGATATCTATAGGACAAGACTTTAGGGTTTTATGCATTTGTCTTGGATTATCAAGTGACCAACACACACCAAGGGGGTGTGTGTGTGGGTTCGGCCAAAACACAACCACGAGGACCATATGGTTCAAATTTTTAGATCATGGTTCATAATCTAAGTATAAGAGCTAGTCAAACATGTTCAATATGTGTAAGTATGCATTTGTCTTGACTTGGATGGTTATGTGTGCATGAGATGGACTTCCTCATGTGTCACTTTCATACACATGCATGAGACTTTCAAAAAAAGATGCCTTTGATTTAATTTCAAAGCTTATGGTTGTTTTGGTTTAGGTTTAGGCGTCCCAAATAATAAGAGGGGGGAACATGAATGAATTTTTTGACTTATCAACACGAGATGAATGATAACTAAAGTTTACACGAAAAGATTTTGGGTTTTCGGGGTTCCGTTTGATCAAAAACGCGAAAACGTAAATTATACGCTAAATCATAAAAATAAGTATCGGAAGGGATCGTAAATTACGAAACACTTAGAAAATATAAAATAACTCATATAATATCTAAACTAAACAAAATCCGAAGTCGGAACGCGTACGATGACGTTTTTCAGATTTACGCGGGTTAACTTCCCGATAAACTGCCAGATTCAAACGTGACGTATAAAAGTCAAAAAATAATGATTGGAAAATTTTAAAATATAGACCTGATATTTACAGGGTGTGACATCCTTCCCCCGTTAAAAGAGCTTTGTCCTCAAATCTTAAGACCTATCTTTAGACGCAGGTGCAGGGTTAGCAAAAATATGAGGATACTTTTTCTTCATTTGGTCCTCGCGCTCCTAAGTAAACTTGGCACCTCGTCTTGAGTTCCAACAGACTTTCACAATTGGTATGTGGCTTTGCTTTAGCCGTTTAACTTCTCGATCCATAATTTCAACCGGTTCCTCGGTGAAATTAAGCTTGTCATCAATCTGGATTTCATCCAACGAAATAACTAGGGGTTCGTAGGAGAAACACTTCTTCAAATTTGAAACATGAAAAGTACTATGAACCCGAATAGTTTCTCTGGGAGATCAAGTCGATATGCAACTGTTCCCACTTTAGCAATGATTTTGAATGGTCCAATATAACAAGGATTTAGCTTCCCCTGTTTACCGAAATGTATCGCCCCTTTCCATGGCGATACCTTCAATATAACCTTATCTCCAGCTTGAAATTCCAATGGCTTACGTATCCTATTAGCGTAGCTCTTTTGTCTATCACATGCCTCTTGAATAAGCTTCTTGATTTGGATGATCTTTTTCGTGGTTTCATGAATAATCTCAGGGCCAGTATGCTGAGCATCTCCAACAACTATGTATTTCACAAACGCTTTCAAAAATCACACCAAACTTCACAATAGTGCCTAATCTAGCCTAATCTATTGTTGCAACTCATTTTTCAACTCGCCTTACCAAAACCATAAGGTCATAAATATGTTACTTCCATTTTTATAAAAGATGACAATTTATTTTTATAAATATCACAAAAAATTTTAATTTCTTTTTAGAAAAATTAACACAAACACCATAGGAATCATAGATCTATTCAAGAACATAAACATATGTAGTTTGAAAGTAGATATGAAAGTATGAGTTTCAAGATAAGCTTACAAAAGTGAAGAACAAGCTTAAGAAATATGATAGATGATGATGGAAGACTTGGATTTTGAAAAACCCCAAATAATAACCAAACCCTAATTTGTAGATCTAGAAGTAAACCATTGAAATAACCTTGAGATCAAATGAAAACCTTCTTGGAATAACCTTGGATCTTGATAAAATAAAGTTTAGGATGTGTGAATCTTGGTAGATATCAAAAGTATGGATTGTGTGTGTATCGTGGGCTAGGAGGAGACAAGAGAGAAAAGAAATTTTTGTTGAGCTTATGTGTGTGAATGAAATGACCTAGAATGAGTTAAGGATGTTTATAATAAGTGCCCAAAAAGACTTAGGGTTTAGACAAAGAGTGAACCATAGCTTGGTGGGTGACTAACAAAAAAATGAAAACCATGAACCCATGGTCCATGTGGTTCGGCCGAAACTAGGGACAAAAGGGAGGGGACCAAAACCATTTACTTTGGCGTAGCTCTTCTGTCTATCTCGTGCAGCATGAATACACTTCTTGATTTGAATGATTTTCTTAGTTGGTCCATTTTCAGCCATACAATGCTTCAAATGGTGTAGCTTTGATACTCGTATGGTAACTGTTATTGTAGGAAAACTCCACCAAAGGTAGGTGTCTATCCTAACCTTTCCCAAAATCAATCACACAAGCACGCAATATGTCCTCCAAGGTTTAGATGGTTCTCTCACTCTGACCATCCGTCTGCGGGTGATAAGCCGTACTCATATCCATTTGAGTACCTAGAGATTTGTTCATCGATTACCAGAAATAAGATGTAAATTTACTATCTCGATCAGAAATAATCAAAACTGGCACACCATGTCTTGAGACTACTTCCTTCCAGTATTGTCTTATCAACTTTTCCATCGATTCAGTTTCCTTCATTGGTAAGAAATGAGCACACTTGGTGAGTCAGTCAACAATTACCCAAATTCCATCTTGACCAGACGACGTCTTTAACAACTTTGTGACAAAATCCATTGTAATGTTCTCCCACTTCCATACTGGGATCACAGGTTGAACCAACAAACAGGATGGTTTTTGTCATTCAGCCTTGACTTTTGCACAAGTCAAACACTTACTAACGTAGGTGGCAATCTTAGCTTTCATATTTGGCCACCAATACAGTTTCTTCAAGTCTTGGTACATCTTGTACGATCCAGGATGGATCGAATACTTTGACTTATGTGACTCGTGCATAATCAGAGTCATCAAGTCGCCAAAACATGGTATCCAACTTCTATTCCTCAAACATAACGTTCCATCAGCACGGGGCTCCAGATTCTTAATCATACCACCTAAATCTTTGGTTTCATAATTCTCTTCCTTTTTCGCCTTAACCTGGGCGTTTAAAATTTGCATGGGAAGGTTCAGACCAGTCGTTAAAACCAAGGCTCGAACTTGTAGTGGCTTAACCCGTTCCTTTCGGCTCAAAGCATACACCACCACGTTCGCCTTTCCCGGATGATAACGAATTTCACAGTCATAGTCACTCAACAATTCGAACCATCTACGTTGTCTCATGTTCAACTCTTTCTGATCAAGAATATGTTGCAATCTCTTATGATCAGTGAACACAACGTACTTCGTGCCGTACAAATAATGTCTCCACATTTTGAGAGCAAACACCACCGCTCCAAGTTCTAATTCATGTGTAGTGTAATTCTTCTCTTGAATCTTGAGTTAACGTAATGCGTAGGCAATGACTTTCTCCTTTTGCATTAGAACTGCGCCCAACCCTTTGCGAGAAGCATCACAGTAAACCACGAAGTTTTCACTACCTTCGGGTAAAGCCAAGATCGGTGCACTACACAATTTATGCTTCAACAGTTGAAATGCAGCTTCTGCCTTTTTGGTCCATTCGAACTTCACGTTCTTCTGAGTCAACTTCATCATAGGTTTGGCAATTTTTCAGAAAACTTTGATAAATCATCGGTAATAGCCGGCAAGACCTAAAAATTGATGATTTTTTGTCGGAGTCTTGGGCGATGCCCAATCCTTGATTGACTCAATCTTAGCTGGTGTCTATGTGAATGCCTTCACTATCAATCACGTGACTGATAAATTGTACCTTTGACAGCCAAAATTCGCACTTTGAAAACTTGGCGTACAATTCTTCCTTCTTAAGCAACTCTAAAATTAACTTAAGATGTTCTGCATGCTCTTTCTCGCTCTTGGAGTAGATCAAGATATCATCAATAAAAACGATCATGAATTTATCTAAGTAAGGTTTGCACACCCGATTCATCAAGTTCATGAATATTGCCAGTGCATTTGTCAATCCAAAAGGCATTACTTGGAACTCGTAGTAGCCATAGCGAGTCCTAAACGCCGTCTTTGGAATGTCTTCATCACAAACTCTGAGTTGGTGATAACCAAACCTCAAGTCGATATTCGAGTAAACACTTGATCCTTGAAACTGATCAAATAAATCATCGATTCTCGGAAGTGGATATCGATTCTTCACAGTCAGCTTGTTTAGGTCACGATATCGATACACGTCCAAAAAGATCCATCTTTCTTTTTGAAAAACAAGATCGAGGCTCCCCAGGGTGAGGAAGAATCCTTTGTCTAAAAGTTCTTGCAGTTGAGTAGACAATTCTTGCAGTTTTGATGGTGCTAATCTATACGGGGCTCGTGCCACAAGAGCATCACCTGGGACCAAATTGATTTGAAATTCAACTTGTCGTGTTGGTGGTAATCCAGGCAAATATTCTAGAAAGACCTCCAGAAAATCCCGTACGGTCGGCACATCCTCAATTCGCTTCTCCTCTGACTTGTCTTCGGTTTCCTTCTTCGTAACCTGTGCCAGAAAATTTGGGCAACCTTTCTTAATATATTTCTGAGTCTTAGTGCACAATATAATGCTCAACTTTGACTTCTTTCCTTTGCCATTTCTATCACCTTGAACTAACAAAATTTCATTTCCATAGGGATTCCGCACAATCTTCTCATTACAAACGATCACCGCGTGATGGTTCACTAACCAATCCATGCTGATGATGACGTCAAAACTATCAAGTTCTATAGGCATTAGGTCAATATTGAATGGGTGACCTAGCAATCCTAATGTACAGCCTCTAAGTACGGTATAAGTTTCAGAAATTCTCCCATCGGCTAGTTCGATAGCATAGCTAACGTCTAAAGTATCGGGGATTATATCAAGTAAGGTACTAAAAGTAGTCGACACAAAACTTCGATCGGCACCCGAATCAAATAATACAGAAGCATAACGGTTATTTAGAAGAAACGTACCCGTGACGACGTTGGAGTCGGGGTTAGCGTCTCCTCCACCTAGCATATATGCTTCTCCTCTTGCTTTACCAACACCACTCTAGCTTCCAGTTTTGTTTCCACGGTTTTGATCTTTCAGCTTTAGGCAATCACTCCTGTAGTGTCCTTGCTTTCCATACTCGAAACAAGTTAAAACTCTCTGATTCACTACTTGACCCCTCTGATTGGAAGTAGTGGAATCTGTGACCTTACAGTCCCTGGTCAAATGTCCAACCTTTTTGCACTTCCCATATCTCACAGTGCATGGCCCTTCATGATGAAATTTACACTTGTTACAGAGAGGTAGTGGTCCATTATACACTCTCCTTTCATTGTTTCCAGCTGTGTAGGCTCTTGCTACATTCTGACCTCCAACATTTTATCTTTTGTTTGGTGGTTGCTGCCCATGGTTGACCTTTTGGCTGTTATCGAACTTCCTTTTGTTCTTAACATTTTTCATAGCATAACCTTTCAACTTTTGATCCATTAAGTTGTTAGCCATACGAACAACATCTTGTAGTCTTGTAGATTCTGCAGCAATCACATTTCCCTAGATATTATCCGGGAGACCTCCAATAAACTTCTCTACTCGGTCCTCCTCTTCGGGAACCATCTTGGTGCACAACAAGGTAAGCTCTAGGAATCTTTAAGTATAAGTAGTCAAATCGTTGTTCGTCATGGTCAAATTCCATAGCTCAGATTCCATCTTTTGAATTTCAGTCCTTGGGTAGTACACTTCAGCCATTAGCTTCATAAGCTCTCTCCATGACATGGCAAATGCAGCATCAGTTCCAATAGTTCTCTTGTGTGAGTTCCACCAAGTTAGTTCACTGTTTAACAGTGTGCAAGTAGCATACTTGACTTGGTATTTCTCTAGGAAATTGCTAATGTGGAATATTGTTTCCATCTTCTCAAACCACCTTATCAACCTGACAACTCCTTCAGTTCCTTTGAAGTTGAGTGGTTGACATTTCATGAAGTCCTGGTACGTATACTCTCAAACAACAGGCCTAGCATCTTTATCATTCTCATTATGATTTCCATTTCCATTCCCTCCTCTATTTCTGTTACCACCCTCATCATCACCATTTCCAAGTCTGATGTTCCTGTTTGCTTCGCGGGTTTCTAAAGCTTCTGTTACGCGTCGATTGATCATTTCCTCAATTGCAGTAGGCGTCATTCCGGAACGAGTGTTAGTCATTGTTCTACATCACAAGACATCACACATGGTGAGATTCGATACGCGATATAACCACTATAAATGGTAAATAAGATTTATAAAGGAAAATACAATAGAACATGTTTTGCCAGAACAAGTAAATAACAATAAAGGCAAACACGCGAAAGAATTAAAATAAGCTTTTCATATCATAACAAAGCTTCATAGTTGGTTACAATCAATCCCATAACAAGGATACTTGATTTACAACATTTCTATTATTAACATCTAGACCTAGCCATCAGTCTAATGTACTACTTAAGCATGATACTACCTAACTAACAGCGAAATCCCAAACGTCTCTCAACCAGTGACTCTAACCTACTAAGTCTCCTTCGAGTATCATTACAATCCTTACGAACCTGACGAAACTCCTCCTGAGAAAGTGCCATGTGACGATGAAGACTGTAGACACGATCTCTCTCGATACACAATAAAGCTCGAACCCTCAGGTTCTCTCATCTTAGACTCCTAACCCTATCAGCCAAACCAGCTCTCTCTCTGTTAGCCACCAACTGTCTCTGAGTAGTCTCAAACATGGTTGTAGGTCCTTTGTTTAGTATCTGACTAGCCTTTATAAGACGATAGATAACTTGGATAAATCCAAATCAACTATATGAGAGACACTGACTATGAATTATCAAGTGTTAATGCGGAATCTTAACACAAGAATAAAGAAGAAACGATAATACTAAAATGCTATTAAGCTCTATGCTTCTATTAATTTTCTATCACTTACTCGTACATATCATTGTGCCTTAGGGTCCCTCTTATACACAAAGGAAACCCTAATGGGCTTTACAAACGTGTGAAAGGATAATACATATCCTTTCCTAAGATATCTCCTAAGATATCTCTAAGATAACTATTACTATCCTGTTTGATAAACAAACTTAACTATAAACAGAACTAACTATGACCAGTACTAACTCTAGTACTGTTATACTCTACCAGTACTAACTTAGTACTGCCAGACTTAACTTAGTACTGCCAGTATTAACTCAATACTAACAGAACTAACTATAACTACCAGACTTAACTGTTATACTACCAGTATTAAGTCTGTTACAATCTATTTTCCCAACAATGTTCCCCCTTCCTCTAACATAACTTAAGAAAACTACCCCCATTGTTTCATGGTCCTTCGTGAATTAGGCATAGTTTATCAGGCTATGCATAATTTAGGAAAAACTTTGAAATGCTCGGGCTAGTCAACTTTTGTCATGTTCTAGGTTTTACAAGAATGTTTTAGTTGGTTATAGGTGCGTTTTTTTCTTTGAAAAATGGCATTCTCTATAACCTTAGCTTTAGATACCAATCTGTCACACCCCGCTAGAAGCGGAAACACGAGATGCGACATAATGATTTACATCGCACAAGATACAAGATACACCATACTTTGTTACAAGAAAATTTAGATTACAACATTTAAAGATTTAGTCTTAATTGGATAAAACTCTTATCTTAGAAAAACATCCTGGTAGTAGAGGTCTTTAATTTATCATGTACCTTCAATTATAAATTTGTTGATCACACCTGAAAATGATACTCGAAAAGGTCAACATAAAGTTGGTGACCTCGTAGGTTTAGAAGTAAACCCAGTTGTTGTGCTAGAATATAAGAGTGGACATTTGTGCAATATGAAAGCAGAATGCATATAACAATCTTTAGATCATCAACACATCAACATATCATACCAGGGTATCCCAGCCCAAATCATCAACACAATAGAATCCCGCGCGCTTATAGTCCTCCGAACCTATCGCCTACTAGTTGGAGCTACATAGTCGGTTGTATTGTGTGGTGCAGAAATTCCCAGTGGAACTTCGCATAAATTGATCTCATAGTATTTGCATAGCATTCATATAGTGTTCACATAGCATTCTTATAAGCAAACATAAGCACATAGCATTGTCCAAAAGAATAAATGATTTTGCACAATATTGAAAACAGTTGAAATAAGTTTTGAGTATCGTTTTCCCTCAATGGAAAATAGTTTAAAAATGGGGCTACAAGAACTCACCTTAAAAAATATAAATAGTAGCTGGGAGTATGGTAGTCGAAAAATAGCGTACAACGGCTTCCAGACATGACCTATCAATTTGTTTAACTTAGGATTATGTTTGAAATGTGTATTTAAAATTGATGCATACGAGTTTTGAAAATCGTTTTCGTATTACTGCTTTTAGTAGTAGTGGTTGTGTGATGGTTGGTGATTTAAACTCGGAGAAGACATGTCAAAGTATGTATAATAGATCTTATAAACTTATACTATTTAAGAAAAATAGACAAGTAAAATAACAAGACTTAGATAATAGATATTAGGAAATATGTTCCGGTAATTTATCCGGAAAGCTCAAGTTACCAAGTTTAATTGTATTGATTATAAGAAATGACGCATTTTAATTACATAAAACAATTTAGAGAAGTTTTATAAGTTATAAAATTTTAAAATATATTTTTCGTCTTTTAGTCGATTTATAAAAATAATAATATTTTATTATTTCGTCTTTTTGTCGGATTTCTAAGAAAGTGGTTTTTAGTAAAAATATTCTAAGTATAATATTTTTATAAATTTTGGCATGACCCGTTCGTTTATAAAACGTTTTTCCAAGGTCTTAGACCTCATTTTTCAAACATTTTTCCCAAATAATTCAAGTTCCGACAAAATGTCAAAATTCACGTTTTCGACCAAATTCTTACCAAACACGCTTCTAAACGACTATTTAAACTATTTTAAACTTCTATAAATATAAGTATACCAAAAATCCGTTTTAAACGTTCAAGTTGACTAGTTTTACTTATTGGGCCTTAAGGCCCAATATAATATAAATTCAAAATCCTTACCTTTTAGTTCTTAAATCCAAACCAAGCCCATTACAATAAGTCCATCAATTGAATAAGCCAAAAACCGATTAAGTCAAATGAGAGATTTGTTAAGTTAACAAAATAAGTCGCGTAGTCAAATAAGCCATTAGCCGTGAGCTTAATAGGCACTTATTGGGCTTTTCGGCCCAATAACCACAACTAGCTATCTAACCACATAAACGACATTTTTTCGACTAAAACGAGTTTTATAAATAATTTTAAAATAAGCCAAACGAAAAGTCCCAAAAATATGCCGAAGCTTATTGGGCTTCTAGTTAGGCCGTGGCCTTCATATGCCCAAAACAAGCTTTTCGAAAATATTCCAAGTTCGAAATCGAACAAATTACAATATACGTGATTAAGTATTTCTAGTATTCTAATAAGCCAAACGATAAGTTATGAAAATATGTCGGACCACAATAAGGTCCACAATAAGCCGCGGCTTATTAGGCCTTATTGGGCCGTGGGTTTTATAAGCCCAAAAATTATATATCTAGCTTAATAAAAAGCTAATAAGCCCTAAGCTATTTTTAGTTCTTGCAATAATTACCAATATAAGATATAAAAATATAACAAAAGTAGGTAAATAATCAAAATCACTTTTCGTGTGACCCTTTTATGGCTGAAACCAAATAAGCCACGAATAAGCTATAAATAAGCTTTTCAAAATCTTATTTTTAAGCTACAAATGAAATAAGCTATATAGTACTTATATGTTATTCAACCATCACAACCAAAATATTAATGTGAGTTTTTCCTTATTTTCCTTATTTTTGAACTCGAACCAAATGCACCCTTTATATTTATTTGAAAATTTTTTGCTTTTGATTTTTTTTTATTTTAAAAAAAGGCACCGTACAACTAACATCTATGCATCATTAGACATTCAAAAGTACAAGAATTTATGAATTAAAGTGACTTACAAAAGAGGGTTTTGAAGACGAGATCAATACGAAACCGACAATCCAAACGTTGTTTTAAAGAAACCACACCTATTAGAATCAACCCGGAAGTATTTAAACCTTCATGTTCTTGAATCAAAGTGGAAAAATGCATGGAATGTGTGTGTGTGTGTGTGTGTGTTCGGACAGCCAAGAGAGAAAAAGAAAAGAATGAAGTGAAGTTTTTGATATCAAATGAGGAGTGTGTGTGTGTTTTGAAATAATATAAGAGAAAGAGGGTGTTCCACTTGGGACAAGACCTCCTAAAGTCATGCCTTGTGGGGTTTGAATGTGGGTTGGCATCTAGGGGGATGTTGATAATAATAATGCCTAAAAACGTTATCAATATTTCTCGACCTCTCTACGTTTTGATAATCACAAAATGTAAAAACACTCAATGTAAAATTAAACATAAACAAGTAATTAGTCATAAATTTTCATTTCAAAAATATAATCACTTATAGGTATGAATAAATAAATGCTTAATGCATTTTATGATCAAAGGAATTTTTATTCAACCTCAATTTTTTTATAAAGTGTGACAAACATTTTTATAACTTATACAAAATATTTTTACATTTATAAGAAATGTTTTATTCAAAATAAATGTTTTGAATTCAAATTTTCCATCTAAAAATGACTATATTTGATCCAGGAAACACCTCCTCTGGAAAAGACAAAAAAGGGAGCGTTTGGCCTTGAGCGGCCCCCTTAAAGGTAAGGGCGGCCCTTTAGTGATAAGGGGACCGGCCTAGGAGCTAAGGGAGCCGGCCAGACAAAAAGGCTCCCTGCTTTGCCTATAAATAGCAGACTATTCGCAACTGATCATTTAAAGTGATTCATTTGATCAGTTTACATATTTCTTTCATTCCTTTGATCATTTAAATCTTAAGCATTTGTTTCTAAGTGATTCAAGCTTAGATCTTCAAGTTCAAGAGAAGAATACTTCCTATCTTCAAGTTAAGAAGTATTATAGATTAGTTTATGTTCTCGTAACATTGTTACGATTGTATCATATCTTGTAAATCATTTGTGTATATTGTGAAAATGTGTATAGTAGTTTGGTCGTGGTGATCATAGAAAGGTTAGTTTGATCGTGGTGATCATAGAAAGGTTAGTTGGATCATGGTGATCGTAGAGATATTAGATAGATCAGGGTGATCATGTTAGTGTCTAGGTGAAGTGAAGTGTTGATAGTGCGGTTAGTATTTTAGTCCTCAAAATACAAAGTGTGTGGTAGATTGGTTCTAGCTAAGATTAGAACTCGACATTTAGCTTAGTGTCAGAAATTGGTGTAAGCTACTTGTGTATGGTTTTCTCCGCCTAAAGAAGTTTGTTGACATAGTGAAGAGAACTCTCGAGTTTGGTGCTCGAGGAGTGGAGTAGGGCGAAGAGGTGCTTCGTTACCGAACCACTATAAATCCTTGTGTTGTGGTTTGATCTTTCTAACTCTTATGTCTTGTCTTGCATATTTATTTTATATCTTGTTATCATTTATTTACTTAGTTGTATTGTTCATATTGTGCATACATTGAGATCACATAAAGTCGAATCTAAGTTTTATAAACAAACGATACATTAAATTAAAAAGCGGTAAACTATTCAACCCCCCTTCTAGTTTTCCACAGGGGATCCTAGGTGCGTTTTAGCTCTTGTCGGTTTACTTAACGACCATAACTCATGATTTAAAATGTGAACTGAAGTTTCATAGTTTTTTTAATGGATGTAAAAATGTTTTTACTTAAACTTTTACTGTTCACACTATAGGTTTTAGAGTTAAATTGTTTTAAATTTAGTATGGACATTAAACGGACGTGTCGGAACGCGTTGTTTGACATTCTAAGCCGTTTGTGGGACGACCTCCCAGAAAGTGATCAAATAAGATTGTAAACCTTTAAAAAAGGAATAATATATAAAATAAAGGATTTATTGACTAAAGAAATTATTGATTGACTACCGTAAATACGGTAACTGTTCTGACTGAGACAGTAAAAATCAAAAGAACCAAAGGACTAAATAGAACATTACGAGACTGGAAAAATTAGCAAAGGTTACATAAGTGACCAATGCAAACGTGAGTGTTTAGAAAGTGATAGTTTGAAGTAAGAGGCTCATTATAGTAGGAAATTGTTGACTGACAGTCGGTTACATTGTAACTGTTCACGCATCGTAAAAATTAATTAGAAGTCAAAATATGAACTGTTTTATAAAAATTTATTGAGATAGAAATATGAAAGTGTGTAGTCATAGTATTTTGGGATACTATAACTTCGGGAAAATTCACCGGTTGTCACATTTTCCTTCAGGAAATAAAGTGTGCAGGCTTAAGAAATCTCTTTATGGATTAAAGCAGGCACCTTGACAGTGGAATGCTAAGTTAACTTCTACTTTGATTGAAAATGGTTTTAGTCAAAGTAAATCTGACTATTCTTTATATACAAAGTCGGATAAGGGAGTTTTCCTAGCTTTGTTGGTTTATGTGGATGATATTATCATTACTGGTAACAGTGTTTCTAAAATTGAGAAATTTAAAGTTTTTCTTAAGTCTAAATTTATGATTAAAGACTTGGGAAAACTTAAATACTTTCTTGGTATTGAGGTTGTTGATACTGATAAGGGTATTTGTCTTAATCAAAGGAAGTATGTGCTTGACTTATTGTCAGAATATGGTATGATGGCTTGTAAACCTGTCAGTACTCAATTGTTGTCTAAACTGGTTATTTCTAATGAAGCTACTAAAAAAGATCCCGTTCTTAAAAATATTACTGATTATCAAAAGTTGATGGGTAAACTTATTTACTTGACTAATACTAGGCCTGATATTTCTTATGTTGTGCATTGTTTGAGTCAGTTCATGCATTCTCCTATAAAGTCTCATCTCAAAACAGCTTTCAAGATATTAAGATATCTTAAAGGTTGTCTAGGTTTGGGAATTCATATTGTCAGGACTTCTGGTATGTTTCTAAATGCTTTTTCTGATGCTGATTGGGCTAAGAGTGTTATAACAAGGAAGTCTGTTACAGGTTACTGTGTCTTTTTAAATAATTCTATTGTTTTTTAGAAAAGTAAGAAACAAAAACATCTTTCTAAATCTTCTACTGAAGCAGAGTATAGAGCTCTTGCTTCAGTAACAAATGAAGTTATTTGGATTTTAAAAATTTTAAAAGATTTAAAAATTGAAAATCTGTTGCCTGTGAGTCTTCATTGTGACAGTAATTCTGCAATTAAAATTGCAGCCAATCCTGTTTTTCATGAAAGAACAAAACATCTTGAGATTGACTTATATTTTGTTAGAGAATTTTTTTTGAAGGGAGTTGTTAAAACTATAAAAGTGGAGTCTGCAAATCAAATTGCAGATATCATTACCAAAGGATTGTGTTAGGTCTTGAATTTAGGATCAATAAGCAATAGAGTGTGTGTTTAGGTGTTGTGTGTGTGTTTATTCTAGAGAGAGAAAGATGGAAAGTAGAGAGAGAAAGAGGGAAGATAAGGATTAGAGAAAAGATAAGAATGAGATTAGCAGACACTCCTCACTAATGAGGTGGTGATGGGTATTTCTACCCAATTACAAGGAAGAGCAAGGAGCTCTTGTCTCTTAGCTTTTAGCTATTTGTCGGGTCTCGTGACTTTCTTTAAGTCACGAGCCTATCACCTAACCTATTACACAATATTATTTCTCTATTTATTACAAGACATTTATCTCAATAAGATCATCACTTTTATCATTCCTAACAATCTTCCCCCAAGGGACGATCATTAAGATCTCTCTTTGATTGCATTAATGATCATCATTTTTCTTATTCGTAACAATCTCCCCCTAAAGGATGATATTGAGATCTCTCTTGTGACTTTGATCTTTGAACTTTAATGCTTGTTTATCTTGAGTCTTGTTGTGTAATAGTGGTCTTGTTTCAATCATGCTCTAGAGATATTGATCTTGATCTTTCCATTTTCCTTTTTGACTTTTCCTTTGAGATCTTTTCATATCATCATTCTTTATCGTGAATCCATCTTGATTTGTCTTTTGAAGCTTCTAACCAACATACTCATACTTTCTTGACAGTTTATAATCTTCCTTATGTAGAACTTTTATCTTGATCAACAACTTGATGATTTGAGAAAGTTCTTTGATTTATCAGAGTTGCGGAAGTGTATCATTGAACGTTGAGTATGAAATATGAAGGAATGAATATGACAGCGTTCATGCTTCTGAAAGGTAGAGATGTTGTTGATGTTATTATACATAAATGTATCTTCCTCCCAATTGCTTCCCCTAAATGAACAATCATTTGTATGCACATACTTCACACAAACAACTCATGGAAGAAAGAAACTATAACCTCCAAGTCAATTAAGTCCCGAATGTTGTATACACCAAAGTCAATTAAGTCCCGGATGTACATATTTCTTCCCCCTAATTGTTGCGCTCTATCAAAATATTGAGCTAGAACACTTCTCTTCTCCCTGATTATAATTGATGACCATCAAACATAATCATAATCTTGTTACGCCTAAATATTTGATAGTGAAGTCGTGTGTGGAGTGCGGTCTAAGCATGAGAGTCAACTATTAACTTTAATTACAACAATCTCCCCTCATCAACATTGTAATATCATAAGTAACCTTGGTAATCCAACACTTCACTTGAATGAATCAAGGAAATGTTGTTTGTGTTTTTCGAAAACAAATTCCGGAAAAACACGATAACTACTAGATCACTTAGATTACTAGTTAACACTAATTGAATTATTAAACAATCATTTTCAAATTAGTGACCTACGTTTAGCGTTGGCTTGATGTTAGAATTGGTAGGATTTCCATTCATCATCGTGAATACTTTACTTAAGTATCATTATTGAATATTCCGTGCAATGTCACAAAGACATGCAATGTCGCATAGACATATAAGCGACTCTCGTACCTTTTGTGTCCTATGTGGGATTTGATGATATGATCTCATTTGGCTCTAGACTTAATTAGTGCTTTTTGGTTTTAGTGATCGGAGGCTGGAGCAGACTGCCACCTTTTCAATATCAACAATCTCGGAGTAAGATGTCAATAGATTATGCGTTTAATCTTCGTGACAATGAAACACGAATTCTTTTGAGAGAATCTTGAGTGGCTGGGAAGGGTTGTGCATTGCATCACTGGGTCCATGATTTCTTTCTTTAATACCAAATATTCTTTGTGATATTCGATAGATTATGTATTGACCCGGTTTCTGCCTAATGATTGTGGAGGGCTTCTTTCTTTTCACCCTTTGCACATCATTTCTTTTTCATTCTTTAACCCCTTCATTGTCCACTAAGACGTCATTACTATCATCATGTTATGATTATTCCGATGATAGCTCATGCCTTAGTTGACATTATTCATATTCACATTCAACTCCATCATACCTAAGGACTTATATTCTATCTATGAAATGTCCCTGGGTAGATCCCTCCAGTTCTGGTTGGATCATGGGATAATACCTAACCTTACCACCTTATTTCTTATTTGATCATCATGAGGTAGTTGGTTGATGGGTATTAAGATCGAAACCATAAAACCATTTGAAAATCAATCAAAGTGTTTGATATAAATCAAAATATTTAACACTTTGAAAGTTTTCACTTTTGAGAAATACCCCCCCTACGCATGTGCATCGATATTCAAAATTATTTTATTCAAAATTATTTTTCACATGGAGGAAAGAGTTGATTGCACTTTGAGTCTTTTAGATCACTTTGTTATTCCACACACTTAAGCATTTATCTTTCTTGATCACATTTTAATCCAATTTTCTCCCCCTCAAAAATAGCATACCATATGATATTGTACTTATTTGAGTCTTTGTGTTTTTAGATCTTTTAAAGGCATATTAACTTGTTGGACACAAAGAATACTGAGATCTTGACTTTCTTGAAAGATATTGACTTTCCGAGTTTGTTTCCGTGTTTAATGTCCGAGTTTAGTTTCCTGAGTTTAGATCTGTTATGTTAAAGTCTTTTGTGTGATGATCTTTTAAGGTCTTGAAATAAGTTGTAAACACAAAAAAACTAGACTGAGATCTAGGAAACTGACGAAAAAGTATCGCAAGTCTTTTCCGAAAATGTATGTCGAATTTGAGTCTCTTTGACGAAAATGATCTTTGTTAGTTTGCTTTCGAGATTGTCCTTTATCGAATTTGAACATGTCAATGATGATTTTTCTTTTGAGATACGGATCTTTTTAGATCTTATGAACTTATTGTTCAACACAAACTCAAAGAAAAACTAAGATCAATCTTATTTGTGATTCTTTTCCTCTTTCGTTTTGATATCAATTGTGTAATGAACTCAGATCTAGATTTTTCCAAAATACATTTTCCAAAGCTTTGACTGTTGACTACCGAGTTTGACCAGTCAACATCGAGTTTTAAAAGTCAAAAGTCTATAAAATCAGTTAGACTATCGAATATGACCAATCAAATTTTGTGTAACAAACTAATTCCGAATTTGTTATTGTAATTTCTTTTTACTGAATTTGACTTAAAAACTGCTAAATATTAAGAATAAGCACAAATAAGCAAATTTTGTACTGATTTTGCCACGACTCTTACGATAAAATCGTAAGCAATCAATTTTAGTTGCATAAAACATAACCGAAATTAGCGAAATAAGCACACAATAAGCTGGTTTGACCAGATTAAGCCGTTTGACTTTTTGACAAAAAATAATCAGTTTTGACTCGAAATAAGCGTGAAATCAGCTGATCAAACAGAATAAGCACATGAAAAAGTTAGAATAAGCACAACAGATAAACAAGACCGAATAAGCTCGAAATAAGCTGCTGGAACAAGCTGTTGGAATAAGCAGTCCGAATAAGCACACTAAACGAACACTAAATCGCTCCCTTGGCTTTGATACCACTTGTTAGGTCTTAAATTTATGATCAATAAGCAATAGAGTGTTCGTTTAGGTATTGTGTGTGTGTTTATTCTAGAGAGAGAAAGATGGAAAGTAGAGAAAGAAAGAGGGAGGAGAAGGATTAGAGAAAAGATAAGAATGAGATTAGCATACACTCCTCACTAATGAGGTGGTGATGGGTATTTATACCCAATTACAAGGAAGAGCAAGGGGCTCTTGTCTCTTAGCTTTTAGCTATTTGTTAGGTCTCGTGACTTTCTTTAAGTCACGAGCCTATCACATAACCTATTACACAATACTATTTCTCTATTTATTACAAGACATTCATCTCAATAAGATCGTCACTTTTATCATTCCTAACAGATTGGATACAATTCAGTATAAAAGGGTTGGTGGAAAAAATTGGGCTTTTTGTATTTACCAAGTTGAGATTAAGAGGGGATGCTAAAATGTAATCTCTTTTGGTAAATATATGTAAAGGGGCTAATTGTGTCATTATTGTTTTTGAGCTGTTAGTACAAAATGTGTAACGAGATGCGAGATGGGCTTAGATCACTTGTTGGGCCAAACCTTCAAGCTCCCTTTAGGTTAGATTTTGTACCAAACCAAGTGAGTGAGATGATTTCCTGCACAGATGAAAGTAAACTGTTAGCCTTACCATGGAGGCAGACCCTACGATTAGACTTTGGCATGAGAATAAGAAATCATGTTGTTAGAAGTATGTGTGTGTATTTGGAAGGGGCGGAAATTATACCTTTTGATGTGTCAGAGGATCCCTTTTTATAGGGGAGTCTAGTACTAGGGTTTCCTAGTATTTCGCCTAAAATTGTAGTGGCCAGAGTAGGACCCTTATCGGGAAAGGATCCACGGTTATCGTGATTGCAGACGCGGGGTTACCTTTCGTGGACGTTAGCTGATTCATGGATAGCTTGCGGAAGTGACTTGTAGCCGATCTGCGTCCGTCTAGTTGTATCCAGGACGTGGCCAGTATAGTTCTGGGCTTAGCCCTGACCCGTTACGTTTATCATTTATTTAGTTGGGTTGGGGCCCAAATGTATTGGTACGGCCGAGGTCCAAAAGCCTATAGTACCCATTATACATCATCAAGTCCCCCTAGTCTAGTATTGTTACTGCGTGCGGTGTTGTCTCGCGTGCAGTGAATATTGCTAGACTTTGTTCCTTTAGTACCGCACTTCTTCCGTCTTCCGTAGCTATTAGCTTTTCCGCGACTGTTCTTTAACTGGTTAGGTAGGGTGATCGAAGCCAAACTACACCTTAAAGTATATATAATATATAATAAAATATAAAATATATATAGTAAGAATAGTCTAGAAACAAAATCAATAAAACCGAGAAGTAGTATAGAATGTTCCCGGGTCGTTTATCCCCAACGAGGCTGGACTGGAGAATCGATACAGTCGGAAGATTGGAGTTTGAATAAGAAAAATGAATTGAGAGTGTGGAAAGTTAAATTAAACAATAACAAACAAAAACGTTTAAGAAAAACCTGAAAATTATGAAATTAAGCTAAAAAAACGAGAGCACGAATCCCGAACAAAGGGTTAAAAACCTAAAATCTTCAAAATTAACCCTACAAAGAAATTTTCACTTCTAAACTACTCTAGGGGACTAATAACGAAGAATGAAAAAGACTAGACTGAAAACGGAGGTCGTTTGACCCAAAAACGAGTCAAGACAAAAAACCGCACCCGACCCCGTTCTTTAAAAGTCAAAAAGTTACAAAAATGACCCTACGAAATTTTTTATATTTTTCCTACAAACTATATGACTAAAGAAAATTTTCTAAAAAAGAAAAATATTTTTTTGATAATTTTTGTATTTTTTATGAATTTTTAAAACTTTTAACTAAATTAAATTATAAAAAATACTAAACGACTTTTAAAAATTCTGAAAATTTTACCTAAAATTCTAGATGCTATAACTAACCTACGAAAAATAAGAAACCAAGAATTTGCTTATAAATAAGCCCGCAAATAAGCTGTAACAGCTTATTGACTAAAAGGGTGAAAACACGTATAAAGGAATAACCACTTGGGACTTTAATGAAAAAGTCCCAAGGGCGCAGCGGTAAGTGTGTGGTATAAAGGGGGAATGTATCGAGGGTAGAGGCCCGGGTTCGAGTCTTGCTCACCCGGGTCACCCCTTGTCTTTCCCCTTTTTTTTCGAAAAACTTTGTGAACCAAAGTTGTTAAGCTTATTGAGCTTAACAACTTTCAAAACTACAACTTTTTGTAAAAAGCTAAGAATAAGCTAAAAATGAGCTTTTAAAAACGACAGAAGCTGAAATGAGCTTAAAGGGCTTAAATTGGCTAAGTCTTGGACACTTGAGACACTTAAGCTAAAACTTAGGCTAAATAAGCTAAGAGGGGGCCTAAACTAACCTAAATAAGCACTAAAGGGCTAAATGTAATCACTAAATAAGCTAGAAAAAGCTACACTAGACAGAAACTGAAATTGAGCTTAAGGGCAAAAAGGCTTTGTCATTTGGACAGTTAACACTTAAATAAGCAAAGGAAATGGGAAATAAGCAAAATAACTTAACACACTAACCTAATAAGCCACTAGGAACAATAATAAGCAATTGAGTTAAGCTCAATAAGCTAGAATGGAAAATAAGCAGTTTCTACACTAAAGCTAAGCAAAAACAGTTAAGGGGCAACTTTGAGCTTAAAAATAAGCTATCAAAAGGGCTTCTTAATGACTGAAATTGAAGGAACTTAACAAAGAGCTTATTGGCTTTTTAGAAAAGCCAATAACTCATGCTGAGGGTAACTAATAAGCTAGATGGGTGGGCTTAAAGTTGGCCCCTTAGCACCAGGGGAAATTAAGCCAAGGACAAGGGCTTAATTTGACAGCTTATTTTAAGCTGTCAAATAAGCTCAAAATAAAAAGAAAAGTTGAAACAGATCTAGAGTGGCTTAAAGTGAGCTTATGCTCAAATTTTAAGCCCCTAAACACAAAGAAAACAAGCTGATTTTTGAGAATGAAAAATGGGCTTTTTGCTAAAAAAATTGACACTTAACCTTTTTTTTTGACAGCTTTGACTCAACAAAGTCAAATGACTTAAAGAGATTTTGACAGCTCGTTTTAAACACACAAAAACACAACTTTTTAAAACCACAACTAAAAATTACAAGAGCTTATGAAATAAGCTCTTGTAGCTTTTTTAAACACCACAGTTTCAAATGGTTACTTAGAAAACTTGAAAAACAGGTTTTTGACTAAAAAGCTTTAGCAAAACAAACTTAAATAACCTCAAATTCTTAAGCTAAAACTAACTTGTGACCCCAACCCATACCAAACCATGTTTTGACCCGTTTTCATGCTTAACCCAAACACCCCTTTAAATTTTAAAAGCTGATTTTAAAACACACAAGAGCTGTTTTAAACTTAAAATTTTAAAGATTACTACTAACTAAGCAATACTAAACAATAAAAATATGAAAAGCTAAACAATTAAGCACTTTTTGAAGACTAATAAGCTAGAACAGTTTTAAGCTATTTTTTAGACAGTTTTTAAGCAGGTTGCATACAATGAAATGAAAGGTAACTAGAAAGCACACTTAAGCATTAATGAACACAAATAAGCACACAAGACATTAATAAGCTAAAAATAAGCTAAAAAGCAATTGCTACAGTAACTTTTTAAGCAAAATTTAAAGAGAATGTACCTTTAATCCTTTGCTCAAAACAGGATTTTTGAAACCTAATGAAGCTCTAAAACTACCCACAGCTTATAAATAAGCTTAAACTAGGCAAACCCAATGAGCCATCCCAAATTGCTCATTCATCCATACTTGCTTTAATCCAACAGTACTTTGTCTCTCTTTTGAATTTTTCTTAAGGTCTTGTAAAATAGTTTAGAACAGGTTATAAATGGCTTATAGTGAGAGCTTAAAGGTTTTAAAAAGACAATTGTAACTTAGAACACAATTGCAAGACTAAAACTGAATTTTCATTAAAAAGTGAAGTACAAGTACATAAGAGACTAAAACTGAAAGCTTAACACTCTAAAACTTTTTAAAAACTAAAAACTACCCTCCTTTGCCTCAAGGGCTTACAATGCTTAAATAGTAGAAAAACGAGTAGGGTTCCCTTGGTCTCTTTGTCTTCTTGCAGGTGTGCTTTCTTGTAGACACACAAACAGAAGTGTGTTTGTTTTGTGAGAGCCTTCAAAAGCTAATCCCAGCCATCCATGGTCCTTGTGCTTCTTTTAAATTGATCACAGCCATTGATTCGGCAAAAGGTTATGGAGAAAAGTGAGATTGCCAACATGGCAAGGCTCCTCTTTTGGTGGGAAAGATAGTGGAGAGGAGGGGGGATGATTGTCCATGGGGTTGTTTGGGTTTGCAGGATAAAGGGGAGGAAGTTAACCCGTGAGTTGGTTGGGGCTTGAAAAGGGCGGGAAAACTGTTATAAAAAAGGTTTGGGGTGACAGGGTGTGTGTTTGGGGAATTGGCACATTTGGTCCTTGATGTTGTATGTGTTTGTAACACACATCGTCCTTGTTGTTGTCAAACGTTTTTGGGACTTGGCAAATTCACCCCTCAAGGGTTATAATGAGCATTACATCACAGGTCCTTGTTAGATGTGGTTTTGGGGACTTGGCAGTTTTGCCCCTTGTGGTTTAACTTTTCCAAATTGGCAGTTTTGCCCCTTCTCTTTATTTTCTTCCTTTTCTTCTTTAAATAAGTTTAGGGATTTAACAAGTTTAGTCCCTAAACTTGTTTTTCTTGACTTTTGGCTTCGGGTTTGTCGGGGTTGACTTGGGTTGACTTTTCTACACTTGGGCTTGGACTTGACTGTGTCTTTTCCACGCTTTTCCATTCCGTGTCCGGTTTTGTCGTTTTGGCTTCGTTTTTCGTCCTTTTCTTAGATATCCGTTCCTGCACAACACAATTAACAAAACAAGCATATATTTGGCATTTTAAGTCCGTTTTTGGTTATTTTAGCTCGTTTTTAAAGGTAAAAGGTATGTGTAATTAAACACATACCAACCGGCTCTTTTACCTGGTTTAAAACCGAAGGTGCTTTTTTGGAGACGATGTGGATCCGAGAAGTTCAATTGAACGCACCTTATCATAGTGAGTTTGTGGGGATAGATTTGAGGGCATCGGGGAACTTTTATTCGAAGGAGTTTTTGGGAATTTATGCCCGGCTAGGGGTTTCGAGACCTCCATGTCTAGATATTTTGTAATTTTCTTGATTTTACTCATTCTGCTCCCCTCCTCTCTTATCTTATCCTTTAACCTCCTCGTAACTTCCGAAGAGAGTTGCATAAAATCACCAATAATCACTTTCATATATTCTTCGAGCTGCATGACTTTTTCTTCCTGATCGAGGATGAAGTTCCTTACAATATCCTCAAACTCCTCTTGACGTGATGGTTCTAGGGGTAGTTGATTCAATTCGCTGGTTGTCATCCTAAATACGCTCTCTCGCCCCTTCTCATCAATGATATCGCGACTTTCATGAGTGTATCAACTTTACGCTCCATGATTCCTAGTAACTGCTCAATGTTAGGATTTTTATGGTCAAGACTCCCTTCATTTGGGTTGATGAGGTCGTTCCACCCTTCATCCTCATATTGAGCTAGCTTCTCGATAGTGGCTTAAGCCTCTTCCGGCCTTAATTTTCTAAGTCTACCACCTACTGCATAGTCAATGGTTATCTGGGTGGTATAGTCAACATGATCATAAAAGATTTGAACTTGAAGCCATAGAGCAATGCCGTGATGAGGGACTTTTTGGAGTAAGTCCTTGAAACGAGTCTATGCTTCTAAGAGAGATTCTCCTTGATGTTGTTGGAACATCAGGATATCATTGCAAAGTTTTGCAGTCCTTCCCGGTAGAAAGAATCGAGCAAGGAAATGAGTAGTAAGATCCTCCCATGTGGTGATAGATCCTGCTGGAAGACGTTCAAGCCAGTTGCTAGCTTGATCGCGAAGGGAAAATTGGAATAAACGCAGGCGCGTTTTTCCTTGTTTTCACCGTTAAGGTCAAGTGAGTCCACAAGTTTTAAGAAATCCTTGAGGTGTTGGTTTGGATCCTCGGACCAAAGTCCGTGGAA
>BQNB010033924.1:0-11661 GCA_026074375.1 Tanacetum coccineum
GTAAGTTGGCAGCTTGGTCCCCTCAAGTTGTATAACTTGAATGCAATCTTTGCCCGGTTTGCAACTTTGACCCTTGTCTTTTTCTTTTGCAATACAACTTGAGGTTTGGCAGTTTTAGTCCCTCAAGTTGTATTTTCTTCATGGATGACTTTTGACTTTGACTTGACTTGGTCTTTTCTACTCCGTGCTCGGTTTTGTTTGTTTTTGGCTTTCTTTTTGTTTTTTTCTTGAATATCCGTTCCTGCACAATACAAATGCAAACATACAAATACAATGTATTTTTGGTACGTTTTTAGTCATTTAAGTCCGTTATTAATGGAGAACGGTATGTGTAATTAAGCACATACCAATAATTTAGGTTGCATTTGATCTTTTACGTGACGCTTTATCTGCGATATTCGGATTATCTGAACTCAAGGTGAGTTCATAGCCCCACATTTTTACGATTTCAATGATTTATAATTATGGGGTGGAAACATGCTTTGTTTTATAAATTGGACGCAAGTATTGATTACATGTTGCCTAAGTAGCGATAACCCAAGTTAAGCCCATTATCATGAACTGTCAATTGCATAGATGTAGTTGGGAATTACATTATGTGAGCGCGAATGTTATTTAATAGATCTATTCGGGAAACGACCTCCCCGTTCGGGTGACTAGCTATCACCGAGAACGAACGTTATAGCATGTCGAATTTGGGATGTTTTCGGGTTAAAACATCATTGCGGGCTGAGTAGCAATATTATGCGAACAAGACTGTCGAGCTTCAGTGTCATGAGCTTAGTGTAAATGTAATCTAGTTTTGTGAGATCTGCATGTGTTGCATTATCACTAAAAAGTCTTGCGGTCCTGCATATTATGATTTATCAAACCTATGAATTCACCAACATTATTGTTGACGTTTTTAAGCAATGTTTTCAGGAGATCAATAGGCATGGGATGCCAGGGATGCATTGGGTTACATTTTGGATTGCACGCTTAAAGATTTAGGTGCATCATATTTTGGGAAATGTATTGTCAACTTTTGTAATATTCAACAATGAACAAGTAAAGCTATATGCTTTTGTATTAAGTCTTTCAATTAAATCCAATGTATCATTTTAAACGACTTTTTGTGTCGTTCTTATATATCTTGTGCTATTGATCTTGAAGTAACACGCCCTGGACTCTTATTCCGCTGCGACCCAATTTAGGGGTGTTACAAGTTCGACTCGGGCTTGGCTATCTCTGGGATTATCCACGTCAGCGCTACGTGTATGCTATGTGGGCACACGTGGCTGACACGTGGCTGCTACGACAACAATGATGTAGCATGTGGGTCCCATATCTGACACGTGGCAATGGCTGTCCAATGATAGCCTGCTACGTGGTAGCTGACGTGTCTGACAGTGCTTGTGTACGAGGTACGAGGTTTGCCGCCCAAGGCAATCATTGGTGCAGAGGTACGAGGTTTGATTGGTACAAGGTTCAGGCAATGATGAGGTCCACGGTTGGGAACCAATCAAAGCACGCCACATGTCAAAAATGCGTTAGTACGAGGTTCGTAGACCGAGCCAATGATTTGCTTGTGATCCAAGGCAATGATTAGCTATAAAGGTTCTAGAAGGGGGGGGGGTACGTGTTTAGCTACGGGTGGCTATCCCACCTTCTAGGAAATTTTCTCACATGCTCCTCCAGTGTGAAAAGACAAGAATGCCCCTAATTATTGGGCTATAAAAGGCCACCAGATGCAGAGTTATCTGTGTGTAGTTTTTGTTAGAAAAAAATAGTATAGCCAATTTTAGTTGTTAGTTTTTAGCTTATTAAGTATTATTAGAAAAAGCTATTTCTAGCTTATTAGCTTATTATAATCAGAATCGTTTAGCTTATTAATTAAGATGTCTTTGATGGAAAATACTTGAGCTTAATATCTTCTCCTAATCTTCTTTTTCTTTTCTTATTTACTAGTTTTTGGTTGTCTTTGATTTTTGAATAAGCTAATCTGGCTTATTTCAAGGATTTAAGATCCAAGCTTATTTTGGATAAGTTCTTCTCTATAGCTTATCTAAATAAGTTAGACTAGATCTAGTTTATTAGTTAGTTTTTTTTATAAAATCTATTAAGCTTATTTCCTTTCTGGATCTCCTTTTCTTTCTAGCTCGGTTTGAAAACATAATAAGGGTGCAATGATTTATAAAAATCAACTTATTTATAAGCTTTAGTTACCCTTTCATTTTGAGAGCTTGTGGGATAGTTTATGTTTGTTGGCTTTGAATGATTTCAAAAAGATTTCGAATAAATATATAAGTTTTGTTTCGAATAAAAGGTTTGATTCTAGTAGCCTATTTTGGTTTATTATTTGAACTTAGAGCTTATTCGAATATTAAGAAGTGTGTTAGAGGCTTATTGTCTCGGCCTTGAGCTTATTACACTTAGATTTTGAGTAGCTTATTAGCTCTTAATTAGTTTCGATTTCTAAAAAGTGTTTAACTGGTTTCAGCTTATTAGATTTAGCATATTTCATTTAGCTTAAAAGGTTTTTAAAAGTTTTAAAAGTAGCTTATTGTTCCTAGCTTATTATCTTGTTTACCATAACCATCGTTTGTTTTGATATAGATGAAATCTATCTAACACTAAGGCGAGGAGCTTAATGGGACACGTGCGGTACTTTCTGGACTTGAAATGTCCACCTGGTCCATTGTAGTCGTCGGGTCTCATTCCACCTCCTTAGAAGAAAAAGAAGAAGTAGGTGGTGGAACCAAGGGTCCAGCTAAAGTCATACCACTCCGTGTGGTAATAACTTTAATATCTTCTCAAGGGTTAGGAATGGTATTGCTAGGAAGCGCACCTTAGGGTCTTTCTTAAAGAGCTTTTGCCAATTTTCCCATTTAAGTTTGCATTAATTCAATGGTGGCCTCTTTGTTTCGATTATAGGTTTGTTGATTTGGGTTTTGGATTATTAATTCTCTTAACAAATCATCCATGGAGGATTGATTTGGATTTTGGTTTGGTTGAGGTTGATTAAAACTTTGTCCTTGGTTTTGGTTATATTGATTTTGATTTTGATTATGACCATAACCTTGGTTAAAATTTTGAACTCACTTGTTTTGATTAGACCCTTATGTAACACCCCCATTTTGATAAATATAGCAGCGGAAACTAATCTGGGGTATTACTTCATAGTACGACAGTCATAATCATAGAAAATGACTCATAAAGAAACGTTTTGGAAAAAGATGTTATCATTCACTTATTCATCAGAGTTTTTACAAATAGAGGTCCCAAAATCTACAGAAAAACATACAGTTAAATGATAACAGATTAGCCATCTTCAGTCCATGCCACTCCTTTCCATAGTTTGCTCAATTACCTGAGATAAACATGCTAAAAAGGTCAACACAAAGGTTGAGTGAAATTCATAGGTTTATGATAAATAGTGTGAATACAAGTCATCATGAACAGTGGGTTACGTTGTTATACACCAAAAAATAGTGATAATTGCAATGAGTACAATTATTATAGAAAATAATATTAATAGTGTATTATTGCGTCTAAGCTCATGGCACACAAACTGACTTGTGTATATATCAATAATGATATATATAATGATAATGGCCCCCGGTGTAGGTAATTGCCATATACCTATGAGATTCAAATATAGTGCGTTTGGTTACCTTCCGGCTAACACAAACGGGATTTGTCAATTCCAATAGTTCTATCTACAATATTCGCGTTCACTCAACTAGTATGTTCGGTTACAAGTGATTAATGGTCCATGATATGAGGGACTTTTGGCATAAAGAGACTTAGACTCTGGCAATAATATATTCAGGAAAGCATACAGTTGGAAAACACTTGTATTTATAATTTATAACATGTATCCCCCTTACGAGTTTATGAAATAAGAGATTTAAAAGTGAGGGTACGAACTCACCTTAATAGGGAAAATCTGATTGATGGCAAAAGTATATCAAGTGAAATGCGTCCGTATGGTAGTACAATGTTATCTACTCGAACGGGGAAAACCAGTATATCAAATGAAAGTAACAGCTTCGTCACGCAAACTGGGGTAATATGTCAAGTCTTAGTTTGATTGTCAAAACTTCAAAAAGTTTAACATATTACTTTGATTTGATTATTTATGGAATATTGTATCACTGTTCGGGCTATCATAATCCAGAGGCCATGTAGTATCGTTTGAGGAGCTAGGGCACTTTAAATCGTAAACCTAGCAAACTCGTCAAAAAGTATACTCAAATGAAACCCCTCACATGAAATTCCCTAGTAGCGTGATATGATAAGATTGTAAGTTTCTTCAAAAGCTAGTCGATGATAAGTTACGTTAAATATATAACATAATTGATTTATAATGCGTCGATCGTTGATTAATAACGAAAAATGTGTCAGGTTTTAACAAAATCGAGTCTTATAATATTCATATATATTTTTATAATTTGTAAAAAAATATTATATTTTATATTTTTAAGAATATAAAAATGACAGTATATACCCTTGGTTTATAAACTTTTACAAGTTTAGTCCCTTAAGTATATATGTATAACTTAAACCTTTAACTTTAGAACTTGGCAAAACAACCCCTCATAGTTATAACTTTAGAATAATAACATTTTCAGCCCCTTTAGTTATAAATTTCAGAAAGTTGTGATATATACCCCTATGCATGGAAACTTTTGCAAAACAAGTCCAAAAAGCCATGCAAGGTTATTTTAAGACTCCAAATGATATTTTATAACAACCCGCAATTGTCATAAATGTAAATATCCATCTATTAAGTTAGATAATATACAATCTATCAATTATATATGAACTCACCTTTTTCAGGGAATTGTTTTGCTTTATTACATTACATTACTTTGCCAATATCTCAATATGCAATATAACCTGCATAACTAAAGTTAACGGACTCAGGCAACCTTCATATGGCAATATATTCTTCTATATGTTCAGAAAATCATTATAACAAGTAAAGTCAATATCATTATTATCTTATTACAAGGTTCATTATTTACTATATTGGTACCATTTGCAACATCCTATCAAAAAAGGCTCTTTTTAATCCCAAATATTTATGGATGCCCTTCACCCTAAACTAACATAAAAGAATTAATATCTAAAGTGAATGCACAAGCTACTAAAAGTATATGTACAAGAAATATAACATCTCATTTAAAATATAAAATCCCTTTAAATCAAAGTACAATTCCTTAAAAGCTCAGTATACAAGTCATTAAGCTTAATCCCTAAAATAGCCATTTTACCTCCGTTTTCATCCTTATTTCTTCACTATCACTTATGTTTAAGATAATATAATCATTTTACAATATATAAACCCTAATTATCCCATTCATAAGCTTTCATTCATGCTTTTGTACTCAAAATCTTAATTCAAAACCCTAAACCCTAAAACCGTGAAGCTAGGATACTAATATGACTAGTTTCTTGACTTTTATCATTTGTTAACCTAAACCAAACACTAAATTAGTTGTTATAACTATGTTATTATCTTATACAATACACCTATTCATATCATTATTTCATCATCACTTTATTATTTTATACTTAATGGTACGGTATAAATATCGAGAAACCATAAAATGTACCTATTTGGTTCAATTTAACCTGTTTACTCATTTTGTAAACCATTCTAAATCCCATTAAACTAACCAAGGAGCATTGTAATACTCATAAAAATGTTAGTTTAAAAATCTTAATCATTGTCAGTATTTGACATGTTCCTTAATTCAAGCTAGGAAACCCTATGTTATTCAAATTGTGCCCTAATCTCAAAACCGCGACTAGGTTCTTAATTTTGATCCCATTTCAGTTTAAATCCACTTTCATTTTGTTTATTTTCCCTAATAATAAACCTCATATTCACATTTTAACTTTTATATGTATTCATTTGCAAAATTATAACGCCTTGGAGAATGATAAATCCCTTGAAACTCATATTACAGCTTGTAATGTGACGCGTTGACCCCATTTTTGCGTTTTTAAACCCGTTTTAACCCATAACCTTTATTCCTTATCTTTGACTTATTACTTTAATACCAGTACATGTACACCTTTTTCTCAATCTTTAATCATTTTATACGCAAATGTTCCTTGGAAAAACACTTGGAAGATCTACGCGAGCACCCTATTCTGACTCCCGAAACACGTCCTGTCCATTTTGACCCATGGGAATATGCTACATTGTGCTAGGACCACCCAATGATACTCTTTCTTGAATCATTTTAGCTGATTATTAATGCATGCATGTGACTTTGTCGACGCTGTTGGCTCACAGTTTTAGCGGTAGCATAGTGAGGGGAGAGCATCTAATCTTTGAGTTCAGTGTCCTGCTCGCCGATGGGTGCGAGCTGCATATTCTGGGGTTAACGTGGCTGGGGTCTGTGGCGTGGAACAGTTTGGTAGGTGGCGGTCTTAAGCCGTGTAAGGGACTTTGGTGTTTGGTGTTGCATTTCGCAGGGGGATTGGCGTTGCGGTACACGGGGGAAAAAGAGTGTTTAACGGGGGGTTGTGGGGGTGTGGGGGTGGGGTGTGTGTGGGGTTTGGGGTGGGCGGGGGAGGGTGGGGTGGGGGGGTGTGTTGCGGGTGGGTTTAGTGGATGGTGGGGTGGTGGGGGGGGTGGGGGTAGGGTGGGTGGGGGGGGTGGGGGGGGTCAGGGTGGTGGGGGAGGTGTAGGGGGGGTGGGGGGTGGGTGTTGGGAGGGGGGGTGGGGGTGCGGGGGTGGTGGGGGGGGTCGGGGGGACGAGGGGTGGTTGCGGGGGGAGGGGGGTAGGGTGTTGGGGGGGAGGCGTGGGGAGCGGTAGGGGGGGGCGAGGTGGGCTGGGGCGTCTGGGGGGGTGGGGGGGATGGGGGGGGTAGAGGGGTGGGGGTGCGGGAGGGGGGGTTTGGGTGGGGGGTGGGGGGGGGTGGGTGGGTGGGGGTGGCGGGGGCGGGGGGGGTTGGCGGGTGGGTTGCGGGGCGGGGGGGTGGGGTGGGGTAGGGGTGGTGTGGGGTGGGGGTGGGTTGTGGGGGGGTCGGGGGGTGTGTTGGGGTGCGTATCGTGGGGGGTGGGGGGGGGGTGGGGGCTCTGGTGGGGGGGGGTTGGTCGGGGTGGTGGGGTGTGTGGGGGCGGGAGGGTGGGGGGGGGGGGGTGAGGGGTGGTGGTGGTGGGGTGGGATTGTTGGGGGCGGGGTGGGGGGGGGGGAGGGGGGGGGGAGGTGTGGGGTGGTGGGGTTTGGGGGTGGGGGGGGGCGTGTTAGTGGGTAATGTGCGGGTGGGGGTGTGTGGTTTGGGGGGTGGGGGGGGGTTGGGGGGAGGGGTGAGGGAGTGCGGGGTGTGGGGGTGTTGGTCGGGGGGGGGGGAGGTGGTGGGCGGGGGGGGGGGGGGAGAAGGTGGGGGTGGGAGTGCTGGGGGGTGGGTGAGGTTGGGGGGGGGTTTGGTGATCGGGTGGAGGGAAGGCGGGGGGTGTGGCGGGGGGGGGGGGGTTGGTGGGTGTGGGGGTGAGAGGGGAGGGGGGGGTGGGGTTTGGGGGGTGGTGGGGTTGGGGGGGGAGATGGTGGAGGGGTGGGGGTGTGGGGGGCGGGGGGGGGGGGGGGGAGGGGGGTTGGGGGGTGGTGGGGGCTTGGGGTTGGTACGGCTCAGGGGGGGGAGTGCGGGGGTGGGGGTGTAGGGGTGGGTGTGGGGGGGGTGGGGGGGTGGTGGGTGTGATTGGGGGGGGTTATGGGGGGGGGGGGGGGGCTGGTAGGTGGTTGGCGATGGGGTGGGGGGGGAGGGGAGTTGGGGTGGGGTGGGGTTGGGGGTGGTGGTGGGCTAGTGTGTGTTGGGGGGGCGGGGGACGGAGTGGGGGGGGGGGGGGTGTGGGGTGGTGCGGGGGTGGGGGGGGTTTGGGGTGGCGGTGTGGTTGGGGGGGGGGGTGGGGGGCGAGGGTGTGGGGGGGGTGGGGGGTGTGGGTGGTTGTGGGGGGGGTTGGTTGTGCTGGTTGGGGGTTGGTTGTGGGGTGGTGTAGGTTGGGGTGGGAGTAGTTTGGGGTTGTTGGTGGGTCGTTGAGTGGGGGGGGATGCGGGTGTGAGTGGGTGTCGTAGGGGGGTGGGGGTTGTGTGGTGGTTGAGTGGTTCGCGGTGTGGGTGGGGTGGTGGGGGGGCCGGGGGAGGGCGTGGGGGGGTAGGGGGGGGTGGGAGGGGGGGCGGGGGGTGGGGGGGTGGTCAGAGAGTGGGGGGGGGATGGTTATTGGAGGTTTGGGCGTGGGAGGGGGTGGGGTGGGTGGGGGGGGGGGGGGGGGTGGAGTGTTGGAGGTGGGTTGGGGGTGGGTTTTGCGTGGGTAGGTAGGTGTTGGGGGGGTTGTTGGGGGGGGGTGCTGGTGTGTGGGGGGGGGGCGGCGGGGGGTGTAGGTGTGGGTGGGGGGGGGTGTTCGGGGGGAGGGGGGGGGTGGAGTGTGGGGTAGTTTGGAGGGTGGGGGGGTGGGGGGGTGTTGTGGTTGGTGGTGTGGGGGGGTGTGGGTGGGTGGTAGCGAATGGGGGGGGGGGGGGGGGTGGGGGGGGTGGGGGGTGGTTGTGGAGGTGGGTGTGTTGGTTTGGGGGGGGGGGGGGGGGTGGGGGTGTGTGGGGGGGTGGGGGTGTGGTGGTGTTGGGGGTGGGGGGGGGGAGGCGGGGAGAGCTGTGGGTGTGGAGTGGAGGGGGGGGCGGGGGTGGGGGGGGTAGGGGTGGGGTGGGTGGGGGCGGGGGTAGTGGGGGATATGGGGGTTGGGTCGGGTGGGTCGGGGAGGAGGGTGGTAGTTGGGTGGTGGCGGGGGGGGAGGGGGGGGGGGGGGGGGGGTTGGGGGTTGGTGGTGGCGTGGAGGGGGGGGGGGGGGGGGGGGGGGGGATGGGCTGTGTGGGGTTGTGCGGTGGGGCAGTGAGGGGTGTGTGGTGTGGGCTGGGCGGGGGCGTGGGGGGCGTGGTGGTGGTGGGGGGGGGGGGGTGGGGGCGTAGGCCCGGGGGGGTTGGGGGGGGGTGGGGCGGGTTAGGTTTGGAGATAGTGGTGTGTTGGGTGAGTTGGGGGGGGGTTTTTTTTTTTTTATATATTTTTAATTTTTTTATATTTTTTTTTTTTATCTTTTTTTTTTAATAGTCTTTATTTATTATTATTTTTTTTTTTTTTATTATTTTATTTTTTTATTTATTTTTTTTTATTTTTTTTTTTTTTATTACTTTTTTTTTTATTTTTTACATTTTTTTTTTTTTTTTTTTTTTTTTTTATTTTTTTTTTTTTTTTTTTTTTTTTTTTTTTTTATTTTTTTTTTTTATTTTTTTTTTTTTAATTTTTATTTTATTTTTAATTTTTTTTTTATTTGATTCTTTTTTTTTTTATTACTTTTTAATTTAACTTTTTTTTTTATTCATTAATAAATTTTTGATTTTTTTTTTTTTTATTTTTTTATTTATTTTTTATGTTTTTTTTATTTTTTTATATTTTTTTTTATTTTTATCTTATTTTTTATTTATAATTTTAATTATTTATTATTTTTTTAATTTTTTTTTTTTTTTTTATTTTTTTTTTTTATAATTTTTTTTTTTTTTTTTATTTATTTTTTTATTTTTTTTATGTTTTTTTATTTTATTTTTTTTTATTTTTATTTTCTATTTTTTATGTTTTTTAATTCTTATTTTTTTTTTGAATTTTTTTTTTAATTTTATTTTTATTTTGTTTATTTTTAATTTTTTGTTTAATTTTTTTTTTTTACTTTTGTATTTTAATTATTCTTTTATTATTTTATTTTAATTTTTCTGATTTATTAATTTTTTTATTATTTTTTTTTTTATATATTTTTTTTTACTTTTTATTTTATTTTTTATTTTTTTTATTTTTGGGGATTATATTTTTTAATTTATTATTTTTTTTTTTTTTTTTATGTTTTATTTTTTATTATATTTTTTTTTTTTTTTATTTTTTTTAATTTTTATTTTACTTTAATTATATTTATTTTTTTTTCATTTTTTATTTTATTTTTAAGGATTGCAATCCTTTTGCTTCCCATATGATCCTAGGATCATAGAAGACGTTCAAGAAGCAAAGCCATGAAGAAACAAAGCCCGAGAGTCGTTACTCTAGCCGTACAAAGCTGAAAGTCTTGATTGTAAACCGGTTCCAAAGCTTAAGCTTCAAAACGTGGTTCTCTAAAACTTATATCTTCTCTTGTAATTGTATAATGTTCAATATGATCTTGATAAAATTCATATTATTAATGCTTTGTACTCAAAAACTAAGTGTTATATGCCTTTTTTGATCCAAAACCGTACGTACACCCGAAACCCTAATTTCATGTTTTTACTTAAACTATGGGTTAAACTTGTAAACTTTTGTTATAATCAATTCTAATAAGCTATTATAATGTTAAAATAAGTACTTTGATAAGTTATAAGAGAATTTGACCTTAAAACCCGCGCATTTTCATTTTGAAACCCTAATTTGACCCGTTTTGCTTCCTAGCTTAACGAATCATTATTTTAAACTTGTGTTACGTTAAATCTTCATATTTTAGTTTATTATAACTTATAAATGTCTATTGAAATGTTAGAATAATCTTGCATGGCAATTTGGACATGTTTTGTAAATATTATCCATGCAAGGGGTATATATTGTAACTTTTGAAAACTTATAAAGTACAAGGACTATTTTTGTCATATTTCTAAAGTTATAACTCCAGGGATCATTTATGTTACTTTTCAAAGTCTAAGGTTTATTTTATATATCAATAAAAGTTGAAGGACCAAAGTCATAAAAGTGCAAACCTTAGGGGTCTATTTGCAATTTTCCAAACCCTAGGGTCTAAAATGTAACATTTTGAAATCATGTTCAAAACATTACTAGACATAACTTTAATTAACGCTTGACGTGCTTAACATCTCTAGATATTGAATAAAATGCTTAAAACTGCTTATGTTCTAATCCTTATATCATTCATCATCAATATGCTTTCAAAAATCATGTCCCGTATCCCTATCATACCACAATACTAGGGAGCTTCATATTAAGAGGTTTCATCTTGGTATTACGTTCTGACTGAGTTGTTGGGTTTACGATTTAAAGTGCCCTAGCTCCTCAAATGTTTACTGAATGACTTCTGAATTATGATGGCCCGAACGGTGTTATGATAATCTTTATATCAAAATCAACATCGATATCCAAAAATTATATATCCAATCAAACTAAGGCTTAACATATTATCCCAGGTTGCGTGTGACGAAGCCGTTACTTTCATCTCATACACCTTTGCTATCAAATTTCCTTATAACTATTAAGGTGAGATTCATAGCCTCGCATTTTCAATCTTTTGAATGTTTTATAAACCCGCGAGGGGGATACATGCTTGTTACAAACTCTTTTACATACTCGTTTATCTTATAACAATATGATTACTTTTCAAAGACTTAGTGAGTTCATAGCCTCGCATTTCAATCTTTTTATAAACCCACGAGGGGGATACATGCTATAAACATGAATGCAATTATTTTTGTATGCTATTTTAATTTACTATTGCCTAAGTAACTACTTTGCAAAGCTATTACTCATTATCAAACCCTAATAATGGCGGCTATGAATGGCGATTGCCCCTTTCCTTTCTTTCAATCTTCTTCTACCTGTTTGATCTCCATTCGTTAGATAACGCTCTTGTAATCGTTCTGATCTTGATTC